>VZTO01007416.1:65908-80325 GCA_013400615.1 Syrrhaptes paradoxus | reverse complement strand
TGCCCAGAGAGGTTGTGGAGTCTCCTTCTCTGGAGACATTCAAAGCCCGCCTGGATGTGTTCCTGTGTGATCTGATCTAGGTGTTCCTGCTCCGGCAGGGGGATTGGACTAGATGATCTTTCGAGGTCCCTTCCAATCCCTAACATTCTGTGATTCTGTGATTCTGTGAAATCCACTGTATGTCCCCTATTATCATGCTTGAGTGTATGTGATGAATTTTAAATGTGTTGCTTGGTTTTGACCAAATAAAGGTTTAGTGTAAGGCTTTTCTCTGTCAAATGACAAATCTCTGCAAACCAGAAAGGCTTCATTTCTGTCATCTTTCTAGTGAAGACTGTGGAAAATCTCCTGTGGCTTGGTAAGGGACAAGGAGATGCAGGGACTCCACGTGCACCCATCTCACTGCCCCAGCCTCAGGCATCAGGCACCTCCCTGGGGACAGGGGTAGGCCAAGGCTGGGCTGGGACATGGGCTGAAGAATGGATTTGGCTGAGGGGGCCCATAGCTGGGCAGGTCAGGGGTGTGAGGAGTTGGAGACTGGCTCTGCTGTGACATTGCTGGGGCAGGGGCTGATGGCTCGGGGGGCTGAAATGGGGTCCTGGGACATGGGCAGGAGGGAGCCCTGTGGTGTGGTCAGGCCCTAAGGGCCCTGGCATTGTGTAATTCCCAGTACTTTTTCTACCAACACACATCTGAATACAAGTGAATGAACAGAAAAAACAGAAAGCTATGGGTCAAATTCTTTTTGTGCACTAGTGTGAGTAATCAGCACTGAGAAAACACTGGAAATTTTTTTTTCCTCTTTTGTTTACATACAGCAGCAGTGAATGACAGTCTGGTGCCAGTGTTGTTATGTTCCAGCTTCCAGTTCCATCTCTGTGCCCTCACTGGGAAGTCTATTTTTATCCATAACCTTCATGGTCTGGACTGCTAGAACCCTCCCAATTAGATGAAATACTCAGATTCTCCTGATCACCAAAAGATCAATGCTTTCTTAGCTTGAGCCAGACACGTATTTCCTATTTGTTTCTTGGAGATAAAAAATAATCTCACCACTGTCTCCTCTGAAATTATGAACCACTCCTTTCCTAAAATTTCCCAGTGATTTTGTTCAAAAAAAGGTCTTCAGAAACTGACGATGAAAACTTCTCTGCACTTCAGCAGGGATTCTCTTATGTGTGCTGTTTTGTTTACCTGCTCCTCTTGGATTGCCAGGTTTCCTATCCTGTCTTCATACGCAGGGCATTAAGCAGCAGATCACATTTAATGGCTTTTGACAGGCCTCAGTAGCTGGTACCTCCTATAGTGACAGCCCCAGAGACAAACACAAGGCTATGACAAGGTTTAACATCTCTGTGTTTAATCACTAGAACTCACATAATTCCTCTGGCTGCTTGACGTGAAACCACTTGTGTGATAAATAATATGCTTAGTTAAAAACGGAAAAGAAAAATATAAGCCCCTTTCACAGTAATTTTGGAAAATACTTTTGCATATTATATCCTACACAATTTACTTGTACATCACATATGAAACCTTTTGTCCACATTGTACATCTCTGGGTTCAAAGAAGCTAGCCAAGGATTTCTGCACCTTTTAAGTCAAGCTTTCACAGTCCCACCTCATATCAGCGCTGCACAGTAGTGCAACAGGATTAAAAGTAAACATTTCTGAGCTGCTTTATGCAGAAGGCTTTGAAACCCAAGCATAAAACTAAAACTTCAGAATTAATTTCATTTATTTGAGGAGCTTCCTTGGGGAAGAGCCAATTTACCTGCTGTTGTCAAGAGGTTGTGCCAACTGGTGGTATTGGTCAGTAGGTCAAGAAGCACCACACTACATTGTATCTTAACAGAGCAGAGGCACAGAGGCCAGATCCTGAAGAGCTGGGCAAGAGGATCTGTTAAACATTGAAGCTGATTACATGGCAACAAAGGAAAAAAAAAAAGACTATAGGCATTTCACAGATAGACATAGTCACTTGCAGAGGTGATCAGCTCCAGTGCAGGCCCCTCCCACAGCAGACGGGATTGCAGGCTATGGGGGGTTTCCTGAGCCAGGGAAGACCCAGGGGCCCAGAGAATCCTCACAGGAACTGACAGCTCTCATGAGGGCAGAGTACGTGGCATGGGTGGGGCCAGGAGTAACAGCAACCACCCCCAACTCCCAGAACAGGCAGCTTCAGGGAGCGGCAGCCACCAGGACAGGCAAACAGGGCGCGGTGTGGTAGTTGTGAGGAGGGCGTGCAGGGAGGGCGCCCCTTCGAAGGAGGGGCAGTCGACTGGCTGAGTGGGAGACTCAAAGTACACATAACCAGCAACCAGGCGCTGTTCTCTGACCGTCTGCACAGGCCAAGGGCACTCATCCCACCTGACCCTCACGGCAGAATGGTGGGCACCCGTCTGAGAGTGAAGGCTGCAGCTCCGGCTGGGGTGCCTGCACCGCCTGCCCCAGCGGTGTCCGGTGCCTCCACCCAGACGGAGCTGCCGAGGGGAGAGGCTGCGGTGCAGAGCTCGGGCTGCAGGAGGTGCCCAGACCTTTCTCCTGGGGCAGGGACAGGCAGGGACCTGCCTGCAAAAGCTGTGACTGGGTGGAGGAGCTCCCGTGGCAGGTGGGTGAGCTGCTGGAAGTGGTGAGAAGGCTGTGGAGCATTAGGGAGGCTGAGAAGGATGTAGACAGCTGGTTCCATGCACAGTCTGCAGTGGAGCCACAGCCCACAGCTAAACAGCCAAAAAGAGCCCCACTAATACAGAAGGGAGGGGCAAATCATGCAGAAGAATGGAAGCTCATAACAGCAAGGACCAGCAGGGGGAAGAAGCTTCCCCCGGAGCCTGAGGTGCCCTTGCAGAACAGCTTCACCACTCTGCAGATTGAAGAGGAAAGACCCGTTGCATCAGGGGAGGTGCTGGAGCTGAGTAATGCAGCCCTGTATAGCAGCAAGCGCAACTAAGAAGAGGTGACAGGTGATGATAGTAAGCGACTCTCTTCTGAGAGGTACAGAGGCACCCATTTGCTCACCTGACTCACTCTCTAGAGAGGTGTGCTGCTCACTGGGGGATCATGTCAAAAATGTCACTGAGAGACTACCAAGTCCACTGACTATTATCCGCTGCTGTTGTTTCACGTGGGCACCAGTGATAGAGCCAGGAGTAGTCTGAGGAGTATCAAGAAGGTGTACAGAGTCCTGGAGAGGCAGTAGGGGACTCTGGAGTTCAGGTAGTCTTCTCATCAGTCCTCCCAGTCAAAGAGAAGGGGTTTGAAAGAGCCAGTCGAATCTGGCGAGTCAACAAACAGTTACAGGAGTGGTTCCACAGCCAGGGGTTCAGATGCTTAGACCATGGGTCTTTGCTTTGAGAAACCTGGTCTACTGGGGGCTGACGGGTTCCATCTGTTGGAGAAAGGGAAGAGCATCTTTGGTCATAGGATTGCCAAGGTGGCGATGAGGGCTTTAGGCTAAAGTTGCTGGGGGAGGGGAACCTCAATCCCTCCCACTCCTACCAGTTTGATGCCAGTGCCAGGTGGCATGATAGGTGTCCAGAGCCTGGAGAAGGGTCACAGGTCAGCAGGAGAGCACTTGAACAGCAGCACAAAGGAATTCCAGCCACTCCAGTCAGCTTCATCAGGGGCCAAACTTAAATGCCTCTATAGAAACACACATAACATGGGGGATAAACAAAAGGAGCTAGAGATGTACCCATGCCTGCAGGCCTATGATCTTATTGGCATTGCAAAGATATGGTGAAATGGCTCCTACGACGGGAGTGTTGGAATGGAAGGACACAGGCTCTTTAGGAAGGACAGGCAGGGGAGATAAGGAGGGGGTGTCGCCCTCTATGTCAAAGCCCATCTGGAGTGCATGGAGTTCTGCCTGGGGATGGATGAGGAGCCAATCAAGAGCTTATGGGTCAGGACTAAAGGGAGGGCAGGAACAGGGGACATTATAATGGGGGGTCTGCTACAGGCCACCTGACCAGGAAGCCTGATCAGATGAGGTCCTCTGTAGACAGATAGGAGCAGCCTCATGTTCACAAACCCTCGTCCTCATGGGGGACCTCAACAACCCTGGTATCTGTTGGAGGGACAATGCAGCAGGGCACTAGCAAGCCAGGAGGTCCCTGGAATGCATTTATGATAACTTCCTTCTCCAAGTGACAGACAATGAGGGGAGGGGCTATGCTGGACCTTGGTGCTATGCTTGCCAACGAGGAAGGACTGGTGGGGAATGTGAAGCTCAAGGGCAGCCTTGGCTGCAGTGAGCATGAAATGGTGGAGTTCAAGATCCTTAGGGCAGCAAGGAGGGCACACAGAAAACTTGCTACCCTGGACTTCAGGAGAGCAGACTTTGGCCTCTTCAGGGTTCTGCTTGGTAGAGTACCATGAGATAAAGCCCGGGAGGGAAGAGAGGCCCAAGAACGCTGGTTAATATTCAAAGATCACCTCCTCCAAGTTCACGAGGGATGCATCCCAGCAAAGAGAAAATCAGTCAAAAATGCCAGGAGGCCTCCATCGATGAACAAGGAACTTCTGGACAAACTCAAACACAAAAAGGAAGCCTACAGAGGGTAGAAGCATGGACAGGCAGCCTGGGAGGAATGTAGAGAAATTGTCCAAGCAGCCAGGGATCAGGTCAGGAAAGCTAAAGCTCTGATATAACTAAATCTGACAAGGGATGACAAGGACAACAAGAAAAGCCTCTACTATCACATCAGTGATAAAAGGAAGACTAGGGAAAATGTGAACTCTCTCCAGAAGGAAATGGGATACGTCGTTACCCAAGATATGGAGAAGGCTGAGGTGCTCAAGAATTTTTTTGTCTCAGTCTTAATTGGCAAGTGCTCAAGCCACACTGCCCAAGTCGCAGCAGGGAATGGGAGAAGGAAGAACTGTCCACTGTAGGACAAGATCAGGTTTGAGACCATCTAAGGAACTTCTGAAGGTGCAGAAGTCCATGGGACCTGATGAGATGCATCTGTGGGTCCTGAGGGAACTGGCGGATAAAGTTGCTAAGCCACTATTCATGGTTTTTGAGAAGTCATGGCAGTCTGGTGAAATTCCTGCTGACTGGAAAAGGGGAAGCATAACCCTCATTTTTAAAAAGGGAAATAAGGAAGACCTGGGGAACTACAGGCCAGTCGGTCTCACCTCTGTGCCTGGCAAGGTCATGGAGTAGATCCTCCTGGNGGGTCACCTCGCTTCAGGTGGTCCCTCTCTCAAGGCCTTCTCTCCCCCACCCTAGTCAGCTCTCGGTTTGGGACACTCGGACTGTTATCTCTGTTCCGTGAGTGAGGTTTCGGGACTCTCCCTGCTCCAGGATTGTTAGGCGGGAACAGGCTGAGCTTTGGTCATCGGGTGAGGGGGCAGTATCACTGTGTATCACTCATTCATATATTTGTATATAGTATTATTTTCAATATTATTGTAGTTTAGTTATTAAATTGTTCTTATCTCAACCCACGAATGCTTTTTTTTCCCTTTACCCCTTTAATACTCTCCCCCATCCGGGGGGCTGGGGAGGGGGTGGGTGGAGATGTAGTGGCCCCCAGCCAAGGCCAAACCTATCACAGGCACATGGAAAATAAGAAAGTGATTGGTGACAGCCAACATGGCTTCACTAAGGGCAAGTCAAGCTTGACAAATGTGGTGGCCTTCTGAAGGGAGTTAGTGTTAGTGGATGAGGGAAGAGCAACTGATGTCATCTACCTGGCCTTGTGCCAATCATTTGACACTGTCCCACATGACATTCTTGTCTCTAAATTGGAGAGACATGGATTTGACAGATGGACCACTCAGTGGATAAGGAATTGGCTGGATGGTCACACTCAGAGAACTGCAGTTGATGGCTCGATGCCCGAGTGAAGACCAGTAACAAGTGGCATTTTGTAGGGGTTAGTATTGGGACTCATGTTTTTTAACATCTTTGTTAGTGACATGGACAGTGGGATGGAGTGCACTCTCAGCAAGTTTGCTGATGACACCAAGCTGTGTGGTGCAGTCAACATGCCAGAAGGGAAAGGATGTCATCCAGAGGGACCTGACAGGCTAGAGGGGTGGGCCTATGGGAGCCTCACAAAGCTCAGTAAGACAAAGTGCAAGGTCCTGGACACAGGTCGGGGCAATCCCAAGCACAAATACAGGCTGGGCAGAGAATGCATTAAGAGCAGCCCTGAGGAGAAGGACTTGGAGGTGTTGGTTGATGAGAAGCTCAATATGAGCCAGCAGTGTGCACTTGCAGCCCAGAAAGCCAACCGTGTCCTGGGCTGCATCAAAAAAAGCATTAGCAGCAGGTCAAGGGAGGTGATTGTCCCCCTCTACTCTGCTCTTGTGAGACCCGACCTGGAGTACTGCATCCAGCTCTAGAGTCCTCAGCACAGGAAAGACATGGACGTGTTGGAGAGAGTCCAGAGGAGGGCCATGAAGATGATCAGAAGGCTGTAGCACTTCCCATACGAGGACAGGTTGAGAGAACTGGGGTTTAGCCTGGAGAAGAGAAGACTCCAGGAATACCTTAGAGCAGCCTTCCAGTAATTATGGGGGCCTAGAGGAGAGATGGGGAGGCACTTTTGATCAGGGAGCGTAGAGATAGAATGAGGGGTAGTGGTTTTAAGCTGAAACAGAGTAGCTTTAGAATAGGGAGAAATTTTTTACTGTGAGGGTGGTTAGACACTGGAACAGGTTTCCCAGAGATGTTGTCGATCCCTCATCCCTGGAGGTGTTCAAGACCAGGTTGGATGAGGCTTTGAGCAACCTAGTCTAGTGGAAGGTGTCCCTGCCCATAGCAGGGAGGTTGGAACTCAATGATCTTTAAGATCCCTTCCAACCCAAACCATTCTATGATTCTATGATTCAATGATTTTATGATTCTATGGTTCTATGATTCTATGATTACATTTCTTTAATTAAAAATATATCTCCCAGTCATTCAGGATATAACCTCAAAATATGACAGTTACTTTTACATAACTAAAAGTGTCCTTCATCATCATTTCTGAGCATCTCCGCACAATTATCTTTAAGTCAGCAGTAAGAGATCTGTCTTTTTAAAGAGATTAAAAATCCTGCTATTAGAATTTATGGTTTCCAGTTGTTTAAATGCATTATTTAACACTAGCACTCTTCTGGAAGTGCAATGTGGTAGTAAAAAGAATCATACATCTAGATATATATGATAGCTGGAAAAAATATTTATAAGTTTGGCACTTTTATGAAGCCATATCCACCTATATAGGCAATTACAATGTCCAGTGAAAAGAAATGCACATCTTTTCATGTAAGAGAGAACAGAATTAAAGTCCCCTAGCTCAGGGACTGCACAGTAAAAAATATCAGTGAAGCCATTCAAGCAACATCATGATTCTTCAAAGATTTTATTAATATATTTGTCATTAACATAATACTCTTTCTACTGCTCAGGTGAAAATTAAATTTCTGAGCAACTTACAGCACTATTTAAAAGAGACATGGAGATATGCAAAGTTTCAAGAGTAAAAAGTCCACCCGAGGTAGCTGCAAATACAAGCCTTCTACAGATCATTAATAAAAGTAGTAGTTGTTAATACATGATTGCCTCATTATAATGGTGACATTCCAATTAATTGTTTCAGCACCTTTCAAATTGAAAAAAACCTTCCTTTTGACATTCTTTGCAGGTCCTATTTTTTCAAGCAAGTTAGTGGATTTCCTCTTTTAGAAGAAACCATAAGCAGTATAAATCGTATTTCCACTTGACTAAGAGCAGCTATGTATTTTTCAGCATCTGAAAACATCCCAGATTTCTGCACTTGCCTTATCACGAGCAGTTCTTTAATAACCGCTAAGTATCTGCCAGCTAGGGGAAAATCACAAGCTGTGCAGCGTGCATCAGAGCCATATCATTAAAGAGCTGTATTTCAACACCTATGCAATATGATTTGCTGTTTCTTTTCAGCAAAGATTTGAAAATAGCTGATAAATAAAACAACAATTAAGTGCAATAAAATACAAGCAGCCATAATTTGTTTGCCTTCTAGTTTCAGCCCAGTGCTTGTGTATACACATGTGCGTGCACAACACTAACACACTAACAGAGTTGGAAAGGGAATTCTTTGAAGTATCTTAAACATTACTTTCTTCACACCATTCCCCTTGGCAGACAGTGCAAATAAATATTTGAATTGTTGGTGTGCAATATCAGCACCCCATTTCTCCATCTAGATACTTATACAATAACCAAAGGCACATTTGGTATTGGTTTCAGTAAGAGCTACTGATTAAAGACAGATGTCGGTTTGAAATTTTGTCCAAATTCCCAGACAGCCAATGTGCTAAATGAAGAACACAGTGATGGCAGCAGCAGTGTACACACCTCACAAGAGAAAATGACTATATATATTAATAAGTTTGCAGTAGCTTAATGAATTAGGTATAGCTCAATTTCTCTACAAAAATGAAAAACACTATCTAATTCTCTTGTGCCTTATTCTTCCTCTTTTTCTTATTCTTTAGCTTAACCAAATCTACTCCTCCTATCCTCTTATGATATTGTAAAAGTGATCAACTAAACCAAAGATTGTTCAGAGTAGTAGTTTCATGTAGGATAACCAGCGGCAGGACCTGACCAAGCTGCAGAAACATGTCACTTCACTGGAACTCTCTGCTCCAAGAGATACAGCTTTTTCATCCATCCTGAGTACACACATACATGTCTTTGTCAAAGTATTATCTTTTAGATTGCAATGATAAACATGCATAAATTATGAAATATTGGATTCAGTCCCCTTGTGCACATAAGTAAATGTCCATTGATTATTTTTCATGATCACACGATCACTGGTTATTTTTCACTGAACCCTTGGCCCTCTCAACACAAAAGATAGATAATGCTCAAAGAGTGAACAGATGCTAGTTTTTTTCTTTCATCCTTAGTATTTCATGTGTGGCCTTAGGCCCTATTTGCTCACGCTATTCAAATGTCATTCTGATGACTGAATTATTACTTTCTGCATGGGTATTCCCTATGGCATCTATTATTATTGCATCTGAATGCTTCAGAAATGAGCAGTTAGCTGTCCTCCACTTTACCTCTGAAACCTTTTTATACAGCTGAGCCACTAGTGACTTTCTCAGTACTGTTTAATGTCTTCATCAATGACTTGGGTAAAGGGACAGAAAGCATCTTTGTCAAGTTCTCAGATGACACTAGACAAGGTGAAGCAGTTGATATGCTGGAGGGCAGGGCACCTCCACAGCCTGGAGGAAGGAACAAACAGGAACCAGGGGAAACTCAGCAAAGGCAAATTAAAAGTCCTTCACCTGGGATGGAATCAGCCTATAGAGTATAGGCTGGGTCTGCATGGACAGGCAGCAGCTATGCAGAATAACACTGGTCAAAGAGGAACAATCTTCATGAACAAATGGAATACAAATCAGCAGCAAGACCTCCTGGACATGAAAGCTAACCACATCCTAGGATGCATTAGCAAGAGGATATCCAGCAGGTCAAGGGAAGGGAAGTGACTATTCCCTTCTGTGCCACCGTTCTGAGGTTTGGAGCACTATGCCCGCCTTTGAGCTCCCCAGTACAAAAGCATTGACAAACTGCAGAGGAACCAGTCCAGATTTACTAAGATGCCTGCCTAGGTCACCCAGTAACTAGGTGTGTACAGCACTTAATGTACAGAAAGAGCCACAGGAAGCTGTGCTTGTTTAGCCTGGAGAAGTGAAGGCTAAGTATGAATCCAATTCCCACTTCCATCTTCTAGCAGGGCAAGGAGAAGACAGAGCTAGACTCTTCTCAGGAGTCCACAGTCAAGAACAAGAGGCAATAGTCAGACTGCAGCAAGGGAAATTCTGGATGGATAAGCTGGATAAAATTTTTCACAATGAGGTCTGTTGAGCACTAGAAAAGGTGCCCATAGAAGCTGTTGGAAACTCTCTCCTGGAAAATTTTCAAAACTGAGCTGGACAAGGACCCAAGCAACCTGACCTTACTTTGAAGTTAACCCTGCTTTGAACAGGAGTATGGACTAGATGACCTCCTGAGTCTCCTTCCAATCTGAATTATTTTATGATTCTGTGATTTCCAGATATTTTTTTCTCACTACTGCTTAAAAAGGAATTACAGCTTGTGCACTAGGGAGACAAAAAAGGAAAAAGCTTGACTTTGTAGCCCTGTAATGAGAGCACTTCTCTGGAGGGGAAGACATCTGGGTTAAACCCCTCATGAAGAGTGCTCCACTACGACATTACTGGATGTTACATAAACCTTATATCCTTGGGCAGAACTTGCAGAAAATGAATGGGGAGGGTATGCAATACAAAATAAAACTGAAGGAAAGATCTATATTAAAATTTAGTTCCTATTTTAAAATTTAGTTATTTTGAGTAGTTTAAATTTCGAGAAGAGCTGCTACCTCTCGTAAGGCAAACAGGTTATTAGCAAGTCCTCCAAAAATTACTTTGCTTCTTCCTGTTATAGAATTTCTCGCTAGTTGAATTTTATTCATGTCAGTCTCAAAGTCATCCGTTCTGAAAAGGTCCCAAGCTGATAAAACATTTATTGGGGTTGCACCAGAAAGGTTTTTATTAATGATAGCAGTATTTAGAGAGCAATCAGTGCAGAACTGAAAACAGTAATAAATTATTTTTTAAAGTTATGAAAGAGATGCTTTCATTAGAGCAAACACAGTCAATCTTTCAATCTCTGCCAACCTGATATATTCCTTTAAAATCATGCAACAATGAAATAAGATTAATTGTCTAAGAGAATTGTGAAGTGACCAACACAAATATATAAAGATTACATAGCAATATATAAAGAATGCTGAGAACCAAGCAAGGACCATGCTTGAATTCTGTCATGGGCCCATCCATAGTCAAACATCACATTATAGGCCTCCAGAGAAGATGCTTGTGCAGGAATTCTATTGACAGGTTATCGATATAATCTCCCATAAGATTTTCAGCAGAGAAGAGTGCAAAGTCCTGCACTTGTAGAAGAACAACCCACAGGCAGCAACATATGCTGGGGGATGCTCAGCTGGAAAGCTGCTTTGCAGAAAAGGACCAACAGGTCCTGGGGGACACCAGGTTGAATATGAGCCAACAATGTGATCTTGCAGTAAAGAAGGCTGTCAGTATCATGGGCTGAATTAGGAGGAGCATTGCCAGCAGCTGAAGGGAGGTGATCCTTCCACCTTGTTCAGCCCTGGTGAGGCCAAACCTGGAGTACTGTGTCCCTTTCTGGGCTCCCCAGTACAAGAGAGACATGGAAATGCTGGAGAGTCCAGCAATGGGACACAAGGATGATTAAGGGACTGGAGTATCTCTCCTATAAGGAAAGGCTGAGAGAGCTGGGACTTCTTAGTGGTGAAGAGAGGCTCAGAGGGAACTTATCAATGTATACAAATACCTGAGGAGAGACTGTAAAGAAGATGGAGCCATGCTCTTTCCAGTCACACCCAATGGGCACAAAGTGAAACACATGAGGCTCCATCTGAACATTAGGAAACACTTTTTTCCCTGTGAGGGTGACTAAGCACTGGCACAGGTTGCCCACAGAGGTTGTGGTGTCTCCATTCCTGGACATATTCAAAAGCCACCTGGACATGGTCCTGGGCAGCCCTTTCTAGGAGGCCCTGCTTGAGTAGGAGGGCTGGACAAGATGACCTCCAGAGGTCCCTTCATCCTCAACCATTCTGTGGTTCATACTGTGATTCTGTGACAACATTATAATGTCCCTAACCTATAACTGTTGTCCCAAAACCGGAGTTGTCACCTGGTATGCAACAAGTCAATCTACAGCAGAGTCAAGGTATCGTTTTATTGCATTTCTGCACAGAGATGGGAGCTAGGTGGTAATCCAGAAGGCTAGCATACCTGGTTATAGTCATNCCTCTTTTAGCTTATACCCGTTACCCCTTGTCCTCTCACTGCACTCCCTGATAAAGAGTGCCTCCCCATGTCTCCTGTAGGCCCCCTTCAGGTACTGGAAGGCTGCTATTAAGTCTCCTCAGAGCCTTCTCTTCTCCAGGCTGAACAACCCCAACTCTTTCAGCCTGTCCTCATAGGGGAGGTGCTCCAGCCCTCTGATTATTTGTGTCAGTTGTGTCTTCTTTGCCACAACCCTCTAACCCTTGGTTAGTTCTTATATCTTAACTACAATTGATTAGTTCTTTTCCCGCTTTGATTTAAAGGCACAGTGTTTCTTAAATTTTCTAATCATGCTTGATGAGTGAGGGTCTTAATTCAAGGAGGGTCTCAGGCACTTGGAGGTGTGGTCTTCAAATTACAATAAGGTTTCAGGACTTGTAATAACAAAGGGTCCCATGCTCCAGGATATTTTACACTTCAAGGACAGCAATTCCCCATAATTCTAGAACAACACTTCCAGGAATTCCTGATAAGGGGTAAATAGCTCCCATTGTTATGAAGGACAGACTGATCCAGCACTGTCTTACTGTTCACATATTCCCTGAGTTACAAGTTTAACTTCTTCATTGACAGATAACATAAGCAAAGTTAGAATTGATCTTATCATTAGTGTGTTGTGGAAGTTTTTATACGTTACACTAATAACTTTCTAGCCCCAGTAAAATAGTTCTGCTGCTTATCTGAAATACAAGCATATTAATAAAGGCATATGAAAGGCTTGAGCTTTTATGTATGTCTGGATATGAGCAGTCATACATAACTGCTAAGGCTCAGTGAGAGTCAGGGGTTGGATTCATGTACAATGATCAGGGTAAGCTGAGAGCAGAATTTGGAAAATCCAAAACCACTGGGCAAGATCACACTGTAGTCAAAAGTCTGCTGAAGATCATCAGCAAGGTCTTATGGGAGAATTCAAGAGGCAGGAAGAAAGAGCAATATGAGGAAGCAAAGCTTCTACCGAATGGCTTTGTCAGACATCAAATAGCTGGTAGGTGAGTGCCCGCTACACAACCTCACAAGCCTGTCAGTCTGGAGTGTGAGGTTTACTGCTCAGGCAAAGCAAAAACTGTGGAAGCCAGTAGTTGGAACAGTTTCAGTGCTTCTTTTGAGTTCAAGAACAATGTAATGTACACCTGGGTGAAGCAATGTACCACAACATTCAAAACCAATAAATTTGGCTTTGAATTTATTGCAGTCAGTAGCTTCAGTCTCTCCAAATAAAAATGAAACTCACCTTCAAACTGAGCTTGGCCGTGCAGTATCCTTCCTGTCTCCCTTCTCCTAATTCACTACTTTTACCTAATTCACTGCCTTTACCAAATGTGAAGCACGTCTGAAAACAAACATCTATGCAGAAAATCAATTTTATTTCTGGTGGCTGTACTAATGGGAAATACTCTACTAGACAAACAGAAAAGTGGATCCATAATATCTACATTTTATAATGTGTTTATGAATTATAGGAATGCATAAAATTTGCTTCCATCATAATGGAAAAGCAAATTTGTCCTCCAAGCTATGTGTTACCCAGTGTATTCTGAAAATATAAAAAGAAAAATCACAAGGGAATTGGAAAAGCCCTGAAGTTTTTCCTATTGGCATACTTTTTAAATCACTTTTGAATTTCCTTAGCTTCAAAAGGACAGTCCAACCTGGCCTTTCATTCTGCTGAGTAACTAGACATATTAGCCTTCACAATCTGACCTTTTATCTTGAGAGACCTGTTTCTTGCAAGTAAAAAGGCGTTAATAGAAATTTTCAAAGAGTTCACTAATTTCTTTTGTTTTATATTTCATTGCTCCAATACGGTTCCTAACTGCTAAAATAGATCTTTCTTTTTTTTTTTTTCCTTTCTTCTGTCTGAGGCTGTAAGCTAGTGGCATACAAGCCTTATTGCTTCTTTTGAGAAAATGTTGCTTTAGCTATTCGAAGTCTGACACATTCTGCCCACAGTCCCCTGAGATTAGTATTTAACTGCCCTCAAAAGGTAGCTCAATTTATGATTTGCTGCTGTTTAAACAGGATTTTTCTAATTTTAGATCTTTGAAGTTTATGACCAGCAGCTCCTTTCTCTTCTCGCTTCCCTCAATCTACCCCAAAGCTGTATTAGTAACTTTCATTAATGAAGTTAATGAATGTTTTCCAGGCAATATCTGATGTTCCACAGCCTATCATTTCTGCATTCTCAGTTTCCTCTCTCAAAAATTACTCTGCCTCATTCAGGCACTGTTTATTCTGTGGATAGACAGATTTCAGTGACATCCTGCCAGGTTATCTAGACAGGGGGGACTTCAAGTGGAAGAGAAATCCATTGAGATCCATGAAGCTTTAGGCTGCTGCAGGGGACTACACGAACCTTTGGTCTGCTCTAGTATGATGGCTTTTAGGATCCGATCAAATTAAAGTCCCACATATTCAAAGTGTTTTATCACAGAATCACAGAATCACAGAATGTTAGGGATTGGAAGGGACCTCGAAAGATCATCTAGTCCAATCCCCCTGCCGGAGCA
>VZTO01007416.1:51458-65873 GCA_013400615.1 Syrrhaptes paradoxus | reverse complement strand
GAGATGCTTCATTCCCTTCATAATCTTCATGGCTCTGCGCTGGACTCTTTTCAGCATTTCCCTGTCCTTCTTGAACTGAGGGGCCCAGAACTGGACACAATATTCCAGATGCGGTCTCACCAGGGCAGAGTAGAGGGGGAGGAGAACCTCTCTTGACCTACTGACCACCCCCCTTCTGATACACCCCAGGATGCCATTGGCCTTATGTGGAGTACCATCAAAGGATTAAGAGTTCCACTGAGTTTAGAGGGCTGGGGGGAGTTTAGGTTTCACCTTTGAAGATCACATAAGGAACTGAACAACAGTGATACCAGAACAAGTGTTTAATTATGGTATAGGTGAAAAGCAGAATGGTCCTTTGCATAGGATAGGATGTGCAACGTCCATAGTTTCTTTTCACTGCGGAAAAAGTAAAAGATTAAGTTTTAGCCTTCAGACAGCAATATCAGGAGCGAAGGCACAGATGCTGAAGGCATTCCTGGAACAGGGCCGGGTGCAGCAGCAGCTGCTGTGGTGGCTGGGGACACCCCGTGGGGACCTGCGGCCACATTGTTCTTCCCCACCACAGCCACCCCTAACCTGCGAGAGAGCAGGTTGTACTGAGCTGGTGCTGCAGGAAAAAAAACATTGTTCCTGTCTGGCCTTTTCTCACTGGCAACCTCCAGCCCTGAGGAGAGAGACTGGAGAAAGAGGGAATGGAGCTCTACAGGCCAGGGGCGGCTGAGGTGTAGCGCTAAGAGAAGGATGTGCATGCCCTGTGCAGGAGGCTTGCCCGGCAACGAGCGATTGGCTGTAGTCAGCTCAGGGTATGCCATCACTAGTTGTCAGGCAGATTTGGGTCACCTGGAAACCCTACATGGGAGGGAGGGGGTGCGATGGGGAGGAGTGCTGCTGGAAGCCAAGATGGCTGGTGCTGTTTGGGTTACCCAGGCAGTTCTCTAGGCCCAGTTGTGGGTCTAGGTAGGCTCGAGCTTCAGCTGTTCCACCATGTGATGGGTCTCTGAGGGGAGTCTCACTGACAGGGGCTTGTGCCACTCTGGTTTGGCCTAGAACAGAAGCAAGGTGTTGAGTTTAAAGGCAATCAGACGAGACAGCAAAAATGCAGTCCTTGAGGCCGGTCAGCATGTAGGGGTTTATTATTGGTGGGTTTTTTTCTAGATTTTGAGAATCTGGTGAACTGGTTTTGGTTGCCAATGAACTGTTCCCTTCCTTGCGCATGATGCAGCACTGTTTCCTTCATTACAGACTGCACCAGCCTGATGGCACCAAGTAACAACGTTTGTCGATATTACCTTAGGAGGGATTAATTTAAGCTTCCTCATATCACTAAATCTCCTTCTATCACATCTCAATTTAGCTATAATTGATCTCTTCTGTCTCTAAAGTGCGTGCTGTAGAATAATCTATATTACATCCATGTTAAAATACACGCCTCTTTTAGCCCTGGCACCCTCCCTCCTCCAGTTCTCAAAATGTCTTTGTTTACTTCACTAGAGCAGACGTCGGAAAAATCTTGCATTTCAGTCCAGCTATGGGACTGCTCCCTTTACCAACAAAGGCCTCGGTCCTAGCATAAAACAAATGAGTGATTTGTCACATAATCAGTAACGGAGGATATATAACACCCCCACCCCCCATCATGCTGCCGTATTAATTTCACGACTGCTCTGGGTCAAAGTCTCAAAAGGGGTATTTTTGTGCAACTCCACTAAAAGTAATTAAGGTATTGCCTCTTGCACCAAGCTACATTTTACGTGTCTCAAGTTCTCTCTCGGCATATACACATGGCAGAATTTATATAACAATGCACGTAAGAGGGGAAGCATTTTATCCTACAGAGTTACCTTCAACACTAGTCCCTAATCAAGCATACTGTGTCAGCAACACGGCAAATTAAAAAGACATATGCTATATAGGAGGAGACATGAGACCTGGAGCTCCTGCAACAAGCTCCTTTTCACTGTACAGTTGTACACATAACAGCAGTTGTAAATTGTCTGAACTACTGACATAAAATAGCGTTATGAAGGTAAAGAATATTTCTTATATGTCTTCAGTATTATCCAGCGCTGGCCCACAAGACCACCAACAATAAATATAATAGTGGTAAATCATACACCACTTCCTGAAGATTTATTATAAAGCTGCTGCCAACCTTCACTTCTACGCAAAATATAATCCTGCGCATTGTGTTAATGTTTTGTTTGGTATAAGAGACACTTTCAGGGCTCACCACTTGGCCAGAGCTTTTGCTTAGTTGCCAAGATCAGCAGCCATGCAAAGTAATTATATGAAACTAGCATTTCTGTCATTGAAATTTGCATTTGAAAACATCACTATTGTGGTAACAGCTTTTAGTTTCTTTTACAATCTGAATTTTACTACCTGAAAATTCAGGTAATATACCACTCACACTGAAACTTACTTTTATGAAAATGAAACAGGGCAGTAGTGCAGGCTTGTAAATTTAAAGAGGCAGGGACCAAGTGCATTGAACCCACTGGATTTAACTTGTGGCTGCATGAAGAAAAAATTAACTGCTTTGAAAGATTCAGCAGAATTTACGTTCTTAAACACATTACATTTTAACACTAGTTGAAAATTTCATGCTAGTACAAATAGGACTATGACTACTGTTTAACTCTCTATCTGTAAATACTAACCTCTTGTCCCCTGAAAGAGACTTTGCATTTTCTCCTTATTTGCTAGGACTGACAAGAATCCTGGGCAGAATCTTAATGTTTTAACATAATTGGTTAAGAGCCTGATAAACTGTGGTGTGTTTTAAAACACTCACTAAACATGTTTTAGTTTTTTGTCCCTTGTTTAAAGTTTGTTTCTGTGGTGCTATCATGAGTTACCTTTTTTCATCTTGTTCTTACTAGTGCTGGCAGTCATGTAAAAAGACATATTTCTGGATTCGGTCAATCTCTATCACTGCCTTGGAAATAAACTTTTAATGATACAGTGTTTCAATTGATCTGCTTTATCTCTAAACTTTTCTTGTCTTTCTTGCTTACTTTTTGTACTATTTTTTTTCTTTCAGGAAGAAATATGGTCAAAACTACATTAGGCTTAGTCCTAAAAGATTTTGAACACCTATCATTTTAATGTAATCTGGCTGGATCTGACAATGCTTGGCACCATTTATCATGCCCATCAAAGAACAGACAGAGAGATTTGGCAGAACAGTTGATCGCGTTCCCTTTTGTTAATGAAAACAATGCTGCCGAGAATCCATTAAAAACATCCCATTTCTTTTTAATATTCCTGGAGTAGTAAGAATAAAGCCAGAGGGAAAGCTGAAATTGGAAGAATTTTTTTAGACTTCATTTGTCTCATTTGTGTTTAGACCTATATGGCACTGGGTCCTTGGGATAATTTTTTATTCTGGTCTCTGTGGCAGAAGATAAAAGGAGAAATGGATATGCCCCAGAAGCTTGCTTTTGACATTCAAAAGCAGCTGCGCCAAATCCCTGCTGTCTAAACATGTAACCCCTATTGAAATAGATTTATTTTGGATTTTGTTCCTACTGAAAATCAAATATGGGTGTCCAAGCCTATCTACCACCCAAGTTTTCAGAAGTTACATTTTAATAACTTAAAAAAATTAATAAAAAGTGAATTTGAAATACATTTTAGAAAGTATAATACATTTAGATTTTACTGATGTACTGATTTTTGAGTCATCGTGACAGGTCATTTGTATTCTTAGGGGGTTCCATAGCCACAAAGGATGGAACTTTTTTTTTTTTTCCATTGAAAAACTATTGCTAGTATAGCCTATGCATGAAACTTGATAAGATCAGGTCTGGATCTGAACTTTGCAGTGAAAGCATGTACCTAGAAATTATCTTGTTGATTCACATGCCTTCCATTCTCTTCGCAGCATTTTAGCAAAAGTAGAAGCAGCAATAACTTGCTGCTCCATTTATCAATTTTATCTTTTCATAAATTTAATAAAAAAAGTATGCATTTTTGATTTTCTTCAGTCTTTAGCTTTTAACACAAAGAAATCCAATTAAAACTAATACATATGCTACAGAATAGCCTCGAGTATGTCAGCCCATTTTGAAAGAAAATTGTATATATGGATTTAGCTGTCCCGTTTCATCTCAGCACTCAACCTGTTGAATCCCAGAATACACAGAGATGTTCTTCTGCCCTGCCACTCTCTCTCTGACAGTGTGTCTTGGGGTCATAATGCAGTCTTTCCATCTGTGACGGGTACCCAAATCTAATCCACAGCTGAGTTGCAACATTTGCTGAAAAGAAAACCTTGAACTCTGCTGACCTGCCAAACTACTTAACAAAACTGTTCCAGATTCTCTCCTTCAGTTTTTATTGTCTTTGAATCTTTCAATTGCGTAATAATTGCACAAAATAGAGATAAATTAGAGGTTTTCATTAGCATAAACAAAATCTTTGTAAATTATTCATAGAGATTTACCATTTTTAGTTGCCAAAGCCTCATTCTTGGTTCATTTAAGCTTTTTTTTAATAGCAATGAGTTTAGTCAGATTTTAATGCAAATGGAGCTACTCTAAATTAAGGCTTGCTTCTCAAATACTTACTGCAAACAAGCAGCACACACCCTATCCTCTTACTCTTTAGACCAGCAATTTTAAAACAAAGGTAGAGCAGGTAAATAAACTCAGATTTATTTTTTTTTCATTAAATATCACATATGTCCACATATGCTTCTTATTTGGGTTGCAAAGCATAAACCATTTAAGACACCTTGAAAATAACACAATAACAGCACATTACAAGAAATGAAAAGCAAACATATTTGGAATTGCTAAATAAGATAAGGGAAGGATACATATATTTGTAAGGAGATTTATAAATTTATTAAATTTAGGAAGCAGTTTAAAACTTACCAGTTTCTCCCAGGTTTAGGAAAATTAAGTAGTGGTTGTTTTTTGGGGTTTAGTTTTGGGTTTTTTTTCTCATTTTCCCCACTGAGTGAGCAATTGTGTTAAAAACAGAGGAAATTCTCTAGTGACACAGAAGGACTCTTTTACTCAGTTTCCTTTGAGTTACAATTTTCTTTATTACACTTTTTTTCCTCAGTCTTAAATTAATATCCTAACATGCAAATAGGAATCTGTTTTTTCAGTTATTTGCAGGCCTGGACACNATTAGAGGTTTTCATTAGCATAAACAAAATCTTTGTAAATTATTCATAGAGATTTACCATTTTTAGTTGCCAAAGCCTCATTCTTGGTTCATTTAAGCTTTTTTTTAATAGCAATGAGTTTAGTCAGATTTTAATGCAAATGGAGCTACTCTAAATTAAGGCTTGCTTCTCAAATACTTACTGCAAACAAGCAGCACACACCCTATCCTCTTACTCTTTAGACCAGCAATTTTAAAACAAAGGTAGAGCAGGTAAATAAACTCAGATTTATTTTTTTTTCATTAAATATCACATATGTCCACATATGCTTCTTATTTGGGTTGCAAAGCATAAACCATTTAAGACACCTTGAAAATAACACAATAACAGCACATTACAAGAAATGAAAAGCAAACATATTTGGAATTGCTAAATAAGATAAGGGAAGGATACATATATTTGTAAGGAGATTTATAAATTTATTAAATTTAGGAAGCAGTTTAAAACTTACCAGTTTCTCCCAGGTTTAGGAAAATTAAGTAGTGGTTGTTTTTTGGTGCACAGTTTTGGGTTTTTTTTCTCATTTTCCCCACTGAGTGAGCAATTGTGTTAAAAACAGAGGAAATTCTCTAGTGACACAGAAGGACTCTTTTACTCAGTTTCCTTTGAGTTACAATTTTCTTTATTACACTTTTTTTCCTCAGTCTTAAATTAATATCCTAACATGCAAATAGGAATCTGTTTTTTCAGTTATTTGCAGGCCTGGACACCTTCCTTTTGGGAGATTCACTGAGACTACTTGTGGGCACAGAGGCCTATATTGGAAGCCAAGGTGTTTTAATACTAGAGAAGAACACAATTTTAAAAACCGTAAAGTATTAATGTAAATAAACAGGATATATCAAACAAAATTCCATACAGAGGTTGTGCATAAAAAAAACCCCTAAAATGTTTTTCGTTTTAAGATGGACCTGGTTAGTTCATAAGCTATGACTGATAATATAGAAAATATCATTACAGCAGAAAAAAAATATTCTGTGCTGAAACAGGGAAACTGAGATTTTTCCCTCTTGATGAGGAGTTGTACGGGACACATTCAAAGTGCAATGTCTAGGAAAAAAAATATACTCTATTAAAATGCTGACACAAATTTTGTATTTGTTTTAAGGCTGTTCTTAAAATAATTCCTCAGGTCTATTAAATGGAAACAAAGTGAAGTATTTTTCGTTTATACTAAATTTTGCTTTGCTCATACGTGAACCTAAAGGCAAAATCCAGCCTTTATGAAGGCTCTGGCTTCCCAGGGATCGTTTATAATTTATACCAATGTGAATTTTTCTGAAGTAAATATTTTAGGTGGGGAATGTATCCCGCGTGAGTACTAGCATTATTCTCATCATACGTGTCTCAGCAAAGTAAACCTCTAGCACTTAGTTAGCAGTAAAAATAGCTTCTGGTTTTCTTTACATGTTTCATCTTTCAGGAATAGAAAAACCCCTGCTTTTCTTCTTACAGGAAGCCTTTTTCCTTTTTCCTTTTTNTTTCCTTTTTTTTTTTTTTTTCCTCACAGAAATGTACACGAAAACTTACATGTAAATACTATTACAGAAGCTTGTTGCTTGAAGAAAAATGTCACATACAAACATGTTAGGTATCAGTCACACTTATTAGTCTCTTATAACCAGTTTTTCTTAAAATGATTTTGGACTTCAGCTGGCAAATCCAGGTGATTTTTTCCTCCCTTGTATTTCTTTAATTTCTTTCTTCTGATAATATTTAATTTTCTATCACCTAAGTAAAAGCACTGAATTGTTCCAGCATTTTGTTGTCATATATGTGAAGGAGAAGGTGAATTCAGTCATTCTCTTTCTGTTTAGNTTTATCAGATTTAATTTTTTTTTTATTTTCATTGCCTAGCATCTACAGCAATCAGTTCTGCGTGGTTATGGTGCTTAAAACCTTTTTTTTTAAAAAAAATTTTTAAATTTTTTTTTAAATATTAAAATATTTGTATTTTAATTTTTTTTTTTTTTTTAAGTTTCCTTATCTTGTTTTACTTGTGTTTCTTCTTATATATTTCTGGACAATTCTGATCTGCTGTATTTTAAATTTTTTTTTTTTTTTTAAGTTTCCTTATCTTGTTTTACTTGTGTTTCTTCTTATATATTTCTGGACAATTCTGATCTGCTGTATTTTAAATTTTTTTTTTTTTTTTAAGTTTCCTTATCTTGTTTTACTTGTGTTTCTTCTTATATATTTCTGGACAATTCTGATCTGCTGTATTTTAAATTTTTTTTTTTTTTTTAAGTTTCCTTATCTTGTTTTACTTGTGTTTCTTCTTATATATTTCTGGACAATTCTGATCTGCTGTATTTTAAATTT
Source organism: Syrrhaptes paradoxus (assembly GCA_013400615.1). Taxonomy (NCBI): domain Eukaryota; kingdom Metazoa; phylum Chordata; class Aves; order Pterocliformes; family Pteroclidae; genus Syrrhaptes; species Syrrhaptes paradoxus. The sequence continues at coordinate 58,369 of VZTO01007416.1, read as the reverse complement.
TTTTTTTTTTTTTAAGTTTCCTTATCTTGTTTTACTTGTGTTTCTTCTTATATATTTCTGGACAATTCTGATCTGCTGTATTTTAAATTTTTTTTTTTTTTTTAAGTTTCCTTATCTTGTTTTACTTGTGTTTCTTCTTATATATTTCTGGACAATTCTGATCTGCTGTATTTTAAATTTTTTTTTTTTTTTTAAGTTTCCTTATCTTGTTTTACTTGTGTTTCTTCTTATATATTTCTGGACAATTCTGATCTGCTGTATTTTAAATTTTTTTTTTTTTTTTAAGTTTCCTTATCTTGTTTTACTTGTGTTTCTTCTTATATATTTCTGGACAATTCTGATCTGCTGTATTTTAAATTTTTTTTTTTTTTTTAAGTTTCCTTATCTTGTTTTACTTGTGTTTCTTCTTATATATTTCTGGACAATTCTGATCTGCTGTATTTTAAATTTTTTTTTTTTTTTTAAGTTTCCTTATCTTGTTTTACTTGTGTTTCTTCTTATATATTTCTGGACAATTCTGATCTGCTGTATTTTAAATTTTTTTTTTTTTTTTAAGTTTCCTTATCTTGTTTTACTTGTGTTTCTTCTTATATATTTCTGGACAATTCTGATCTGCTGTATTTTAAATTTTTTTTTTTTTTTTAAGTTTCCTTATCTTGTTTTACTTGTGTTTCTTCTTATATATTTCTGGACAATTCTGATCTGCTGTATTTTAAATTTTTTTTTTTTTTTTAAGTTTCCTTATCTTGTTTTACTTGTGTTTCTTCTTATATATTTCTGGACAATTCTGATCTGCTGTATTTTAAATTTTTTTTTTTTTTTTAAGTTTCCTTATCTTGTTTTACTTGTGTTTCTTCTTATATATTTCTGGACAATTCTGATCTGCTGTATTTTAAATTTTTTTTTTTTTTTTAAGTTTCCTTATCTTGTTTTACTTGTGTTTCTTCTTATATATTTCTGGACAATTCTGATCTGCTGTATTTTAAATTTTTTTTTTTTTTTTAAGTTTCCTTATCTTGTTTTACTTGTGTTTCTTCTTATATATTTCTGGACAATTCTGATCTGCTGTATTTTAAATTTTTTTTTTTTTTTTAAGTTTCCTTATCTTGTTTTACTTGTGTTTCTTCTTATATATTTCTGGACAATTCTGATCTGCTGTATTTTAAATTTTTTTTTTTTTTTTAAGTTTCCTTATCTTGTTTTACTTGTGTTTCTTCTTATATATTTCTGGACAATTCTGATCTGCTGTATTTTAAATTTTTTTTTTTTTTTTAAGTTTCCTTATCTTGTTTTACTTGTGTTTCTTCTTATATATTTCTGGACAATTCTGATCTGCTGTATTTTAAATTTTTTTTTTTTTTTTAAGTTTCCTTATCTTGTTTTACTTGTGTTTCTTCTTATATATTTCTGGACAATTCTGATCTGCTGTATTTTAAATTTTTTTTTTTTTTTTAAGTTTCCTTATCTTGTTTTACTTGTGTTTCTTCTTATATATTTCTGGACAATTCTGATCTGCTGTATTTTAAATTTTAGCTTTTTTGCTCTTTTTTGATAGTTTATCAGATTTAATTTTTTTTTTTTTTTCATTTCCTAGCATCTACAACAATAATTTCAGCGTGGTTATGGTGCTTAAAACCTTTTTTTTTAAAAAAAACCCATAAAGTATCTTGGAAATAGCAAAATACTCGGATTTTAAATTTCATGTAGTGCCTTAAAAATTGAACTTAGCACAAGTTTAAGTGAAGGCAGGTGAGTTTTGTCACTCAGTGACTCCATAATGGTCTTAGCAAAACTTTAACTGAGTATTTTCATTAGAAGTATTTACGCAATGCTTCTCCTCAAGGACAGTTTTATAGTTCTCTTAGATTGACCTTAAATGAACAATAATTTGAAACCTAAAGAAAAAAAGAGGAACACAGTACTGGAATGATGTGTGTTTCACATATGCTCTGAGAAAGGAGGGGAATCTAGAAGTAAATGTACTGCAAATTCACAGAAACTACTTTTTACATATGGGTATAACAACAAATCGTTGAAATTACTGGAGACCAATTTGTGAAGAAATCAGCCATCTCTTGCAGGAGTGACTGAGTATTACTAGAATCAGAATTAACTTTACAGAAAGCTATTATTAATTGCTCTCCAAATTGAATTTGATATGGCAGAGTCTGAAATACTTGCTCAAGAAACTACGAAGCATGTCTGTCTATTAATTCATTAAGAGTGCAATCTGCCAGCCATTGGCAGAATGCTGGCAGAAAAATTGTGGTTAACAGCACACAGTTCACTGGAGCTAGTAAACACCAGCTTTGCAACACCTCCTTTACACTGATATAAAACAGTGCTTTATGATACAAATGATCATCTCTTCTGGATTCCTCACAAAATATTTTTAGGGACATAAGTTTTTAAAAATGGATATTTGGTTTTGGCTATTTTGTTTTTTCTTACTGCAATCAGACACAGAGGGTGTTTTTCATCTGTGTAAAGGCTGACCTCTACAGTGTCAGTGAACCAGCTGCCATAGGCTGTCTTCATAATCAGTAGAGAGACATAAGTGTACAGAGGACATACACCCTCATCCTAATTGGGTCAAATGACTCTGATGTATACCTGACCATGTACATTTGTCTCTTCTGAATAAAAAAACCCCTAAGGTCATTAGCTCAGGGGTGGATCCCCCACACAGAAACACTTAACGTTACATGATATAAATGCACTTCACTGTTTATTTACCTTTGTTTATGTAACTTTTGTCCTGTTTGAGTGACATTACACCACTGTATTAGTTACAGTCTACTCAGTTAAAACTATGTACTAATCCAGTGGCCCCTGTCTTATCTATTTTCGATGTTTTCATGCTTTTCAGATTACAGAATGTAGAATGTATTTAGTGATTTATACTGGGATTATCTGATTTTAGAATATACAGAAGATACATGTGAATATTTTTGATCTGAACAAGACTTTCATAATGCTAGTGACATATTATTAAGAACTGAATTAGTTTATTCCTGTCCAAATGTAATTATCCCTCCCCTCTGCTCCCCCACCTTGTACTGCCTTTCACTGACTGAAACACATTGGTCTTCATAAAAGCCATTGAGTATGGAAAAAAATACACAGGGAACTGTTACCTATTATGTGTTTCTATGTGCGTGGCATTTTACCAAACCATAAGGAAGGAAGGTTTCTGTCCTGATAACCTTGCAGTCCATATACATTTACAGATCAAATAAGATTTTTACCTGCAACACAAAAAATAATTCAGATATTTCACTTGCTGTGTAAGAGATGACATGCCTCATGTATTCTGGCAGGCTAAGTTAGGACTAAAATAAACTATACCTTGGCTGAGTAGAGCAAGAGACAAACCTAGTGGTACTGCAACCTGAAATACCAGAGTTCTAGCATAAGTTTTTTTTGCAAATGATTTGAGCACTTTCTCTGAATAAAACAAAAATTACAGTGTAAATCCAATGGAAGATGATGGTAGAACTACATATGAATTATCAAGTGGGAAGTTATGAGGCAGTATAGCATTTCACTTTTATAGTAGGAATGGAAATTTCATGTGTCTGGTTCTGTTGATGGATATGTGCCAAATTCACAAAAGTGGTAGATTTTCCAAGGTGGTAGAAGAAGCATAACAGTTGAATGAATCTGAAATTACCCTTATAGAAAAAGATTGGGAGGATTAAATAGAGAATAATCACCTTTATCCAGGAACTGTAAACCTCTCTGTAGCAAGGATATAATTCCTCTGTTAAATTCTATAGACTGGATTAAACCTTGAAAAGAAAGAACCTATTTTTTTGTTAAAGTTTGTAACTTTGTAGAATATTTTGTAGAATAATTTTTATAACTGTATTTAATTTGACAGAACNAATTCTGCAGAACCTATAGAAATAGTTTTTCCACTTCACTAGGTCTACCACATACTACATTTCCTGACTTTAAAAGATAGCAAACAAAGATTACCCTTTGTGAAAAGGAACATTTATATTTCCACTGTCCAAGTGAGTCTCTCTACTTAGTGTCTAAAGGGGAAAGGATTAGATGTCAAGGATGCTGAGATCTTCTGCAAAGGTAGGAAAGAGCACAGTGGAACCAAAGCCCTTTATACATAATCTCCACAAGAGAAGGCACATAGTCATAAAGAGGACTAAACCTTCTGCTGTTCTTATGTCCACCTGGGACACCTGGTTTAAGACCGTGGTTGCCACTAACACTATATATATATCTGTGCTTGAATCTAATGGAGAATTAAGGTGAAAGACTTTAGCCTGCAGCTACCTTGTAACAAACAATTTTATCCTACACTAGTCACATGCATTTTGTCATCTGGATGGCTCTCCAGATTCCTCTGACTGTATTGGCCACAAGCAACATAAATATCTCAATCTTTGGGGTGTCCTAGGGTGTCTGAGGTATCCACATGGGGCTGGCAGATACGATGTAAGATCTATGGAGACCTGTATCCTTCTGAAAGGACAGGAAGGAAATAATAGAGAAGCTCAAATGGCAGTGAACCTTGTGTATGGATTGTTGAATAAAGTAACAGATTACTACTGAGTATAATGGAAACTTAGACGTCAAGCTCACGTGTACATCTCTACCTATAGACACCTACATTCGGTCTTCTCAACCTGTAAGCTAAATCCCACCCACTTAGTCTCATTAAGTTCTGTTCTGTTGCCTAAACATAATTATTGAGTGCAATTCAAAATTTTCTAGGATAACTGGGAGATACCGAGGCTGGGAGGTTTGGACCAGAAGAAAAAGAGGACGCACAGTCTTCCAGGCCAGCATCTAGAAGCCAGAGGAAATACCCCAGGGTCTGTGTTTAGCTCACTGGCAATGTTACACAGCTGTGTTGAAACTATATTAGAGTTTTACTTTATTTTGGGTTTAGTTTTATTTCTAGATATGTGGAAGCATCTTATAGAATATGGTAAAAGAATGTGTAAAAGAGATCTTTAATAAAGTCTTTTGGATGCCAATCTTCTGGCAACCGTTGCTTGCTGAGAATAAATTCAGAGGGTCAAGGAGTCTTCTTCAATCCTGTGTTCCTAATTGTAGATATTGTTTATATTAGTTTAAATGTTTTTGGTTTTGAAGCTGACAGTATAGATCAACCTCTGCTATCAATCCTTCGGCTAGCATGTGTACATGGCTTAATTAACAGATTTACACCTTACAACAAGCTAAATCAGTCGTTCAAATAACTTTCTCAATGTTTTTCTTATCTGATCATCGTATGCCTTTTGAAATGTCAGGTTTCCATGCCAAAAGTTCTATACTAGGAATGGAAATGAATCCTACCTCAACTTTCTGTGTGTGCACATATGTTTGTAAATGTTGTGAGGTGTCAGGCCAGTTCTGCGATACTGCTTCAGAAAACCCTGAAGAACAGAACCACTAAAGTAGTGAGTGGAGTGCTGTGTCAGTCCAAAAGAGCTCTGGCCATGTTTCTTCAAGAAGCTTGATGAAGACAGACAATGCAAGCAAGAGAATTTCTAAGTAACGTGTTAAGCCAGATGGTTTGAGTCTTGGTGATATGTTTTATTTCAACACCAAACATTATACAGACATGATTAAAAATAATTATGGCAAACAGATGGAATTATACTGAAGGCCTTTATGGATTTTTTCTTTTAATGTATTGCAGCCAAATAATGTATTTAATAATCATGCAGTGTCTTCAAAAAAGGAAGAAATTTTGACGATGTTCTAGTCAGCCTGTTTAGTAAGAATCTTTCACTGAAAAAAAAATGATGGAACTGAAACACAAACAAGGTCCCAAATATTTTGGACATTAGGTATAAGTAACATTTGTTCAGAGTGTATGTAAAAAAACATTGTAGTATAGCAGGTTAATAGTGTTTGGAAAGATTATCTTCCTTTTTTCAGGAATACAAACATATTGTTCAGTAAGTAAATATGCAGACATATTTAAAAGCTTTAATCTCATGAAAAGCTTGATCTGGACAGAGTACATTAGCCTTAAGTTGCTTTCAGAGCAAATAACCTTTATAAATACAAATATTTTTAATAGCGAAGAAGGGTAAGCTGGTAATAAAGGGTTATTGAGAAAGACCAGTGAATAATCCCATCATATGCATCAATCTTACACATCCCATGAGCAAGTCTCTTCTGTTATTTCCCTACAGCATGCCATTAAGGTCTCCTTATGAATTTCTCTGTCAGGTTCAAACCTATTGACTTAATTTTTGTCTGATTGAAGAACGTATGGTCTTTACTTGTGTGAGCAACTTATAAGTTTTAAAATAAAATTTTCTATCTATATTTCAGTTGAACCCCATCACTTTTCTGTTAGTTTTGCTTGTAGCAAATGTTACTGAGTACAAGGCAGGACTCCAAGACTGGGGTATTGTGCTGTTAGCCAATCTTCGTTAAACCCCCCTAGGGTTGTGTGCAAGCACAAAATTTGTGCTTTCTCCCCTTTGGATATGTGTCCCAAATGAAGAGTGGCTGTGTGTGGCAGTGTCTGTGGTTATCTGATTAGCTCAAGGGACAGAAACCTGCACTGCAGAGCTACAGATTCCAGCTCTCCTGATGGTTCCCCTGAGTGGTCTGTGCAGTTCTCTGTCATGCAAAATAGATTTTGTTTTCAATTTGATTCTGCTAGAAAATGGTCTGGGCCCTCCAATGCGAGAAGGATGTCGAGCTCTTAGAGCAGGTCCAGAGGAGGGCCACGAAGATGATCAGTGGGCTGGAACACTTCCCCTACGAGGACAGGATGAGAGAGTTGGGCTTGTTCAGTCTGGAGAAGAGAAGGCTCCAGGGAGACCTTACAGCAGCCTTCCAGTACCTAAAGGGGGCCTACAGAGCTTTTTACAAGGGCATGCAGTGACAGGATGAGGGGTAATAGATTTAAATTGGAAGAG
>VZTO01007416.1:11079-37745 GCA_013400615.1 Syrrhaptes paradoxus | reverse complement strand
TTCCTGGGTCTTCTTTATTTCCTTTTTTAAAAATTGGAATTTTTAAATTTCACATAGCCAGCAACTGTCCATTGGACCTAGCAGCTATGTGGAACTGTAGGAAAATATCCACACCTTTGAAATTGTTGTGTATTCTAGAAATTGTCTCTTCTTTTTCTCTAGATTTCCTTCACAGACTTCACAAAGTCAAAGGTCTTACAGAAGTCCAGATAGATGACATACGTAGCTCTTCCCTTGTCCACTGATGTAGGCACTCCATCACAGAAGAACACTAGGTTGGTCAGGCAAGACTTGCCCTTGGTGAAGCTGTGCTGCCTGTCTCAAATCATCTCCCTGTTCTCCATGTGCCTTAACATAGCTTATATGAGGATCTGCTCCGTGATCTTCCCAGGCACAGAAGTGAAATGACTGGTCTGTATTTCCTAGGGTCTGCCTTTCTACCTTTTTTTCACAATTTAAATAATTTAAAGACTTTCTTGGTGTTACTTCACTGCAGAGTCTGATTCTAACGTTTGAATTAGGTGCCAAAACACAGGTACCCAGTGTCATTTGAGATTCCCCAGGCACGCAAGACAGACAGATATGACACGCAGGAAACACTCCCTGCTGGAAGGGAGAAACAATACTCCACAGAGTCATATAATGGCCACAAGTTTTTGTTTCGCCAGTTGAGTTTTATTGCATATATCTACAACACAGGGGTTGAGGTTTGGACTGGAAGTAGCTGTCTTAGGGTGAATAGTCCAAACGGCTCCAGTGACTGTGTTAATGAGTTCTGCATTATCTGTAATAGAAGCTTAGGAAACTGTCTCTATAGTTGCTTTCTATTACCAAAAAAAAAAAAAAAAAGGTGAAGACAAATATGCAATTATAATAAGATGAAATTCTTCTGATTATTTTAGAGATCTGCCTTTATCTAAAATGGAACACACCACTAAGTTCCTGTTTCCATTCCCTGTCAATAAATCTAGCAGATTAGCTCAGATGTAAATGTTTACATTTTACCAGTTAAGACAAACACAAATGTCCATCTGAGCTGGATGTAAGGAAGGCATATTCACAGATCCTTGTCTCTGACTCTTCTTAGAGGCTTGCCCAGTGTTTACCTCTTTAGACTTGCTTCTTTTGAGACAAGACCTTTGTTTTTTTCCTGGACGGGGAAACCCACCAGGATCTATATATTCATGATGAATAAATTTACATTGTTTGAAGGGTGTGTTGTAGGAGAATCTCTATTCTCTATGCTAATAGAGCTCTTGTCATGCTCACTAATCCTTTGTTTCAGTGCCCCAGAAGCTTTTCCTATGCAAATCAATTCACTGTGGTACTTTAACATGTAAATCGCAATCTGCCTCACATGTGAGGAATTGAAGGATTTTAAACTCCTTGTCTGTGGGGAAGTAATGAATGGTACTTATTTAACATATACTACTACACTAGGTGCAACTCCAGTACTTTGTGACAGTGCTGTACCAAGTCTAATACAACATTCATAGTTTTAGGAAGACAAGAGAGAAGGACCAAAAATCTACAATAAATATATTTCTTTTCCCCTTTTATATGCCAAAAGTAGTAATCCTGATAAAACGTTCAGTGGTCTAGGATCTTGACTGAGAATATTATACTGTCATTTCATCATGGAGTAAATGCTAACTCCTATGGGAAAACATTACTGATTGTTTTTAACTTAATCCAAGATATTTCACATTAAATAAGAAAAAATATAAAATTTGACAAGTCAGAAGAGAGATGATTTACCAAGTGACAATATGATATGTACAAAAACAGACATACAAAGCGAGTTAGACAAGATAAATAGGAGAAAATTAGGTATAGGAATACTTGTGAAATTTAAACACATAGAAATTATTGATTCTGAATAATATGTATCCTGATGTATAAAAGGAAATAGCAAAATTATATCACGCAAAATTTTTTGTGAAAATTCAAGCAGACTGCAGGAGAAGGTGGGTGTTCCCAAGACAAAAACCAAATTATATTCAAACTTATATAAAAAGATAATAAAGTCCTGAGAACTGTGCTTATCAGAGTGCTGCTGGTAAGGACTCAAGTTTCCTGTGTCTTCTTTATTTCCTTTTTTAAAAATGGGGGTTATATTTCCCCTTTTCCAGTCTGCAGGAACTTCACCAGAGTGCCACAACTTCTCGAATATGATGGATAGTGGTTTGGCAACTTCATCTGCGACTTCCTTCAGGACCCGCGGAGGTATCTCACCACNTCCTTGCTCCCACCCTCTGTAGGCTTCCTTTTTTTTGTTTGAGTTTGCTCAGGAGTTCCTTGTTCATCCATGCAGGCCTCCTGGCATTTTTGCCTGCCTTCCTCTTTGTTGGGATGCATCGCCCCTGAGCCTGGAGGAAGTGATCCTTGAATATTAGCCAGCTTTCTTGGGCCCCTCTTCCCTCCAGGGCTTTATCCCATGTGCCTCTTCCAAGCAGGTCCCTGAAGAGGCCAAAGTCCGCTCTCCTAAAGTCCAGGGTAGTGAGTTTGCTTTGCGCCCTCCTCACTGCCCTGAGGATCTTGAACTCCACCATCTCATGGTCGCTGCATCCCAGGCTGCCCTTGAGTTCCACTGATTATTTACCTTCAGTTCCTCCTTATCTCACTCACATTCTCTATAATTGCCTTCTTTCTCATACCTTGCTGATGTTATTTCTCCTGTAGTACAAATCAACTACATGAGGATTTTCTTCTGAAAACGTTCCCACAAACATGAGGATTTTTCTTCTAAAAAGGTTCCCACATCAGAGAAAGGTCACAGACAACTAATCCTGTACATGTGGCTATGTTGCTATGAATGTGTTATTCTGGAAAGGATGGACTGTCCCTTTTACCATGAAAATAGACATCTTGTTTTGTTTTGATTTAATTTGGTTTAAGCAGAAAACTGAAATTTTAACCTAAACAAACACATGATAAAATGGAAGAATTTTGCACACTTGGTGCATATTGGCCATATTCTCTGTATGCAGTACATTTGAAAATGTACTGACTGTACGATCCTTTTATTAAAAAAGTTAATCACATTAATTTCCATCTAAATTTGTACTTTATTCTGTATGCAGTTTCTGTTTACGCTAAAGAATTACATGACAAAGGTGTTGGTTTTTAAGAATATGACAAGTCTAGATGCTTTTGGTTGGTTGTAAAGAACATACTTAAGCCTATAGCTTTAATGATTACAGTACAATATAACTGTCTAGGTACATTTTACAGAGTAAAAGTAAGGTAACTTCTTTTAGTACTTAAACTGGAAGGACTTCCTTTTTAAAAATGCCCATCAAAATCAATAACATGCTTTTTCTGAAGTCTTCCTTTTTCTAAAGACAAAAATGTAGTTTGGTGTTGTTTAGGAGATCAGAAAACAATTTACAAGTGAAAATAATCTGACCCAACGTGCTCCGCAGGCCAAAATAATTAAAAATATGTACAAGTTTCTGAGAATGTCTGCGCTCAAACCGTCTCAGAAGGACATTAAGTCCAGATAAAGCTAAAATCCAAAATATCTTTGTAATGATAGATTTATACATATGCACGACGGCCCCTGTGCCCTCTCCCTCCCCCCAAAAATGGAAAAAGTTCCTCTCATCTGTTAGTGATATATAACCAAAACCACAATACTTAATTTTCAGATATTCTCTTGTTCTCCAGGTTAAGAAAACAGGACAAAGTTTTGCAGAAACGCTTCGAAGGGATGGGAGCCCACTCACTCAATGTAAGTATAGCATGTGAATGATTACACCCGAGTTAGTCATCTTAATCTCCTTTTATGAAGGGAAATAGGCATTTGTAGGGTATGAATCATCTCTTTCTAAAATTGGTCAAAAGGCTTGTGCCTCCAAATGCCCATTTTTCTTCTTTGACTGAAAATGGAATTTCAGGTGAGTGATTCAGCTGTAGTTGTCTGCATCACAGATGTCTAAAATGAGGTGAAAAGTATATTACCCCAAGTTATTTTAATGAAATTACTCATTTGAAAAATACTTCTATGAAGCTGAAGTTACATTATCATCTCATACTTGTCATATGAGTATATCCAAGTATCTTTCTATTATGTTAAAACTGTAACATATTATAAAATTACTATTTAAAATAATAAAATTGTAAATTATTAGGTTGGGTGAATTATTGTATTAATCCTTCACTAAAGGCTGCTATAGTACCAAGACTTTTTCCCACATTTGGCTAAAGACCAAATGTAGAACTTACACATATATACCACAGTACTTTTTCTGAAATTAGTTGAACTTNCCCCCAAAAATGGAAAAAGTTCCTCTCATCTGTTAGTGATATATAACCAAAACCACAATACTTAATTTTCAGATATTCTCTTGTTCTCCAGGTTAAGAAAACAGGACAAAGTTTTGCAGAAACGCTTCGAAGGGATGGGAGCCCACTCACTCAATGTAAGTATAGCATGTGAATGATTACACCCGAGTTAGTCATCTTAATCTCCTTTTATGAAGGGAAATAGGCATTTGTAGGGTATGAATCATCTCTTTCTAAAATTGGTCAAAAGGCTTGTGCCTCCAAATGCCCATTTTTCTTCTTTGACTGAAAATGGAATTTCAGGTGAGTGATTCAGCTGTAGTTGTCTGCATCACAGATGTCTAAAATGAGGTGAAAAGTATATTACCCCAAGTTATTTTAATGAAATTACTCATTTGAAAAATACTTCTATGAAGCTGAAGTTACATTATCATCTCATACTTGTCATATGAGTATATCCAAGTATCTTTCTATTATTCTAAAACTGTAACATATTATAAAATTACTATTTAAAATAATAAAATTGTAAATTATTAGGTTGGGTGAATTATTGTATTAATCCTTCACTAAAGGCTGCTATAGTACCAAGACTTTTTCCCACATTTGGCTAAAGACCAAATGTAGAACTTACACATATATACCACAGTACTTTTTCTGAAATTAGTTGAACTTGCGCACGTTTGGCAGGGCATTCTTTTTTTTTTTTTTACTTTTAGAAAAAACAATTTTGAATTTTACCTCCTCTTCCTTTTCTCCATGTAGCAGCTTTACCTAGATGAATGGGAGCAAATGGAATTCTCAAAGAACCTTTTCTTCTGTGGTCTAGTGTCCACAGAGGTGAGACATATCACTTTACGTCTCACCATTGCAATTTTCTGTAGCTCAACTAGTTGCTGTAACCTTCCTTTGTAATCAGTGGTGAGAAATAGGTGTGTCAAGGCATGATTAACATTAAATATTAAATTCCTGTTAGAGGAATCACTCCTGAGAAGTACCTGCTCTCATTCATTAGAGAGAAACTTAGTCAAGGCAACTCTACATTGCTCACCAGAAGTGATACAAGGAGGAAGCCTTTGAGCATCAATTAGTTGTTATCTCAGTTCTTGGCTTTGTTTTGGACTCTTCCTGCTAGCTCTCTCTTTCCAGAGAAGTGATTATACAAAGCTGAATAGGAGCTAGGCAGTGTCNCTTGAACTCCACCATCTCATGGTCGCTGCATCCCAGGCTGCCCTTGAGTTCCACTGATTATTTACCTTCAGTTCCTCCTTATCTCACTCACATTCTCTATAATTGCCTTCTTTCTCATACCTTGCTGATGTTATTTCTCCTGTAGTACAAATCAACTACATGAGGATTTTCTTCTGAAAACGTTCCCACAAACATGAGGATTTTTCTTCTAAAAAGGTTCCCACATCAGAGAAAGGTCACAGACAACTAATCCTGTACATGTGGCTATGTTGCTATGAATGTGTTATTCTGGAAAGGATGGACTGTCTTCTTTACCATGAAAATAGACATCTTGTTTTGTTTTGATTTAATTTGGTTTAAGCAGAAAACTGAAATTTTAACCTAAACAAACACATGATAAAATGGAAGAATTTTGCACACTTGGTGCATATTGGCCATATTCTCTGTATGCAGTACATTTGAAAATGTACTGACTGTACGATCCTTTTATTAAAAAAGTTAATCACATTAATTTCCATCTAAATTTGTACTTTATTCTGTATGCAGTTTCTGTTTACGCTAAAGAATTACATGACAAAGGTGTTGGTTTTTAAGAATATGACAAGTCTAGATGCTTTTGGTTGGTTGTAAAGAACATACTTAAGCCTATAGCTTTAATGATTACAGTACAATATAACTGTCTAGGTACATTTTACAGAGTAAAAGTAAGGTAACTTCTTTTAGTACTTAAACTGGAAGGACTTCCTTTTTAAAAATGCCCATCAAAATCAATAACATGCTTTTTCTGAAGTCTTCCTTTTTCTAAAGACAAAAATGTAGTTTGGTGTTGTTTAGGAGATCAGAAAACAATTTACAAGTGAAAATAATCTGACCCAACGTGCTCCGCAGGCCAAAATAATTAAAAATATGTACAAGTTTCTGAGAATGTCTGCGCTCAAACCGTCTCAGAAGGACATTAAGTCCAGATAAAGCTAAAATCCAAAATATCTTTGTAATGATAGATTTATACATATGCACGACGGCCCCTGTGCCCTCTCCCTCCCCCCAAAAATGGAAAAAGTTCCTCTCATCTGTTAGTGATATATAACCAAAACCACAATACTTAATTTTCAGATATTCTCTTGTTCTCCAGGTTAAGAAAACAGGACAAAGTTTTGCAGAAACGCTTCGAAGGGATGGGAGCCCACTCACTCAATGTAAGTATAGCATGTGAATGATTACACCCGAGTTAGTCATCTTAATCTCCTTTTATGAAGGGAAATAGGCATTTGTAGGGTATGAATCATCTCTTTCTAAAATTGGTCAAAAGGCTTGTGCCTCCAAATGCCCATTTTTCTTCTTTGACTGAAAATGGAATTTCAGGTGAGTGATTCAGCTGTAGTTGTCTGCATCACAGATGTCTAAAATGAGGTGAAAAGTATATTACCCAAGTTATTTTAATGAAATTACTCATTTGAAAAATACTTCTATGAAGCTGAAGTTACATTATCATCTCATACTTGTCATATGAGTATATCCAAGTATCTTTCTATTATTCTAAAACTGTAACATATTATAANTCTCTCTTTCCAGAGAAGTGATTATACAAAGCTGAATAGGAGCTAGGCAGTGTCAATTAGTCTTGGGGGCCAGGCTATGGTTTCTTACCTTGACATACCCATAAATGTTTACATTTTAGATGCCTGTGTTTAGTCAAATGGACCCCACCTAAGGTCTTTCTTTGTATTCATTGTATCTTTCAGAACAGGGCAATATCAAAATTGCTTAGCTTTCCAGAGCAGAAAAAGAAAAAAAAAATCCATTAACTCAGTCCAGTCTATAGGGATATTTTTTGTGTATGATATTCTTAATTACTTACTTTCCAGATGGAGTCTATCTGAAAATATGACATCTATTAAGAAACAGACCTTTCTTCACCTCAGTAATTGCAAGCATGGCGAAAACCTGAAAGAAATGCAAGACTGCAGTAAAGCAGAAGACATTAAGTGGTGGAGAGTGGTTGTTGTATGTGCGATGTGTGATTAGGAAATAACCTAGAAAAATTACTGTTAGGGTACAAATAAATTCACAGTTGCCAAGTTTTGACTGCTCTTGACATTTTTCCCTGTCTTTAGCATACCAGCTTATGTATAGCTGTAATTAGACAATAAAATGCATAGCATTTTAAAATAAACAGCTTGAGGATAAGTGAGGCATCCACTGGAAATTTAAGCTTTGGTGGTGACACAGTAGTTTAAATGTTTGAGAATCACTAACTGCCAAAAGTAATCTTAAATATATGGTACTATTTAATGTGCTGTCTAACACTTGTGGTCTGTGTTAATTTCTTCATTTAGCATTTCTACTGTACTACTTCAGTGATGATCAATTCTGTTTTTCTAGATGCTGCTTAAGAGCACAGTAAAATGATATTTTGTGCCCTTTTCCCTGATACTTATGGCAAAGTTATAATGTTAATAAACCACTGTTTTTCCACAATTATGTAACGGTTTCCCTTCTGCAGTAAGACAAATTTGCAAGAGATTTGAAAATCCATCTGAGAATTCTGTTTTTTGCCTTCTATTGGAGTTTGACTTTATTAGGATACTTGTTGCATGTTAAATCCATTATGGCTTTTTCAACTAGCCTGGAAAAGTGTCTGTGCACACTTTCAATTTTTTTTCAGAAATATTTGCATTTCTAAGTCTCCAAAATGAGAGTGAGAAATACAAAATCAGTGATGAAATATCATTGCATCAACTTCTAGGCATATCCTAGTTGCCTTCAAAGGAACCTGAAAGAAATGTTATGGCTTTTGAAACACTTTAAAAGATCTTTTGTAGGTCAATTGTAGTGTATGAAAAGGTGGTGACCGTACAAAGAAGTGACCTTTATTCATGATCTTTAAATGTTCTTGATATTTCTAAAATAAGTCTCACAGTTTCAATGATCTGGTAGGAAGGATTTTTTTTTGTTTTGTTGGGTTTTGTTTTGTTTTCTAGTCTCTGAAGGTTTAGACAATATAAGGTCAATAAGGGACTTGTTCTGACTCTGTACCCCTTCATTTCTGCCGATATTAGCAGTATTGAGACTTCTGCCCTTTATAGAAAATAGAGTTGGATTTTCAAGATCACAATATAACATGCACACAATTTTTGAGACTGTGTTTTTCATGTTTACATCTTTAAAAAAGAATATGCTGTATACTCTTCAAAAGACACAGAGAGGGCAAAGAAAATGCCATCCAAATAAATACCTGCCAAAGTATATTTGCAGCATCTTTCTAAGAGACACTCCAGTTATTTTTATCTCCTCTTTAGATTCATTCTGTTTGTGTTTGCTTATATATACCTGGGAGTTGTTAAGGGAGAGCAGTGTGTAAGATGAGTTTGTTTCTGTTGTCACAGTTTTGATACCTGATCATCAGGCCATAGAGCTTTGCCTGGTTTTGGCTTTATTTTTTGGCCTTTTAGAAACCTTTTTATGATGAGAATATATGTGTTTGTGCATATTTACTTATTTGTGTATATTTTAGTAGGGGGATTATTTTGCCTGGGCAGGCCAGAGGACACCTGTTTGCTGACATGAAAATGTCTCTGTACCTCTTAGCTGCCAGCACGGGGTTAGACTGTATTTCTATGGAAGTGATCTCCTTACTATTTCTATTTGCTGTCTCTGAAATGATTCATTAATAGTATCACATCTATACCTTCCTGTGTGAACAAAGTGCTATTGCATCAATAAAAACAGCAAAAGTGCTGCTCATTACACTTTAACAAATGAGGAATTTAAAATCCATCAGATTGTCATGTGTGAGACAATAACGTGATTTACATATTAAAACGCCCTTGTGGGTGGATTACCATAGAAAAAGATCATTACATAGTAGAACTGTTTTTCCTCTTCATCAAAATATCTTTTGAAATATCTCTTAGAGAAACAAGTGAAGTGAAAACTCTCTTGATTATATATCTCATTTCATTTCTCTTATCTTTAAAAATCAGAGAATTTGAAGAGCCCAGTAAAAAACCAAAACAAAACAGCTTAAGAAATAAGAGAAAAAATTATTGACAGACTGAAAATCATTATGAAAAGAGGAGAGAAAAGATGGAACAGAGGGTGAGAAAGGGGTATCTTCTGAGTCTACAAAGGTGAATTTGCCCAACCAGAATAGGTCTCGAGAAATTTATGTCAGAAGCAAAACAATAATTATTGTTCTAAGATCAACGGCTTTCATATGTACAACAAACAAGAACCAATTTATTCTATAATTAGTTAATTCTNCCAGTGTCTGCAGGTGCAGGAGAAGCTGGGAGGGAGCACAGCCTCAATTACTAGCCCAGGATTCAACCTCAGAAACACATTGGCCAGTGGTGTATTCTATATCATGCACATCATGCCCAGTATATAGATGAGTCTCTGTCCAGAAGTTTGTTTTTGACTCTGGCTCTCTCACTCTTAGATGCTAAGGCTCCCATCTCTTTTCCAGGATTGCAATTTAGGGACTCCCTCTGCTCCAAGATCGTTATCTGGGAATGGGCTTACCCCTTCAATTCTCTTGCCTATCCAGTCTGGGGGGAGGGCAAGTGAGTGGTGCATGTTGTTTGCTGATAGCCAAGTAGGTTAAACCAGAACCTTCTACAAAAACATTTTTATTTTTTACTTATATGTTAGCAGTGCAAGAACAATATACTTGCATAGTTAGACGGAAGAGAACTACAGTATATACAAATTAAGACTGAAAGAAGATTTCAGTGTAGCACCCACTCATGCACCTAGAATTTTGTACTCTTGTGTTTCCAGAATGAGTATATTTTCATGATGGATAAATACTAACACTGACAATTGCTGTAGTTAGAATTTCCACATGTAAAACATCATATCCACATATATGGTCATACACATGCAAATGTAGTCCTTGGACATCTCCAAAAATGATCCTGAAAAAGCATCCACGCAGGTGTCTGTACATGCAAAGTCTTTTAGATACAAGCACAGACCAGTTTGAGAATTAGGCTATAAACATCTGAATTTCCCCACACACTCGTATTTAGTATTTTGTGGCAAAAATACACACACACATAGGCTACAACATTTTTTTTCACAACAGACTGCATTGCTTTTCCTATGATTTACATTTGACTCCTCTAATGGAACAATGCTATGATAGTTTGCAGCATAGGATCAGCTTGAACAGTTTCCTAAACTGTATCTTGTTGACTGCCTATGATTTGCAAAAAAACCTAAAAACCTTTCTTTGTTTATGTAGGTTGTTGCTGATCCCATAATCTAGCCTTCTTTTTCTTCTCTCCTTGTAAGTCAGAGTAAAAAAAAAAAAAAAAGTGGTCATCAGATAATTTCCTGACATTGTTTTCATGCAAATGATTGTTACTGTGTGTAGTCATTAGTTAGTTGTTAGTAGTCAATTTGAGCAGAGGGTGGTCCATGAGACAGATTCTATGTTTAAACACATTCCACAGAGAAGTTTCTGGAAGCATTATCTTTTCAAAATTAAATTGGAGCTGACAAAATATATCTGCTTTGGCTGCCAAAAAATCCTAAAGCCTCTAGCTGCTGATTTAGAGATTTTTGTGAGATTGTATATTCTTGAGGCAATTTTAATAAAAACATTCTGGTTTTCTATAATCAATCTTTTTGTCTGTGTGTTTGCTGCGATCCAAAACCTATTAAAGTCAATTAGAGTGACTGTGTAAATGAAGTGATGTAATGATAATAAGGGTCATTGTGCTGTGACTTGCATTAATCTCTAAGACAACTTCTTACAACTCAGCTATTTCCATACACCTCAGCAGATTAGGACTGACCAAGTGATCATTCAATTAATGAAAATGTCATACTCTATCTGTTGATAAACCTCTGTGTGAAATAATTTCTAATATTACAGAAGTTATTCCATGTCTACCTCTAAAGTTCCTTTTGTTTGTGTATTTTTTGTGGTCTATATCAAGCAGCACTGACATTCTCTAACATCTTACCAAGCAAAAATTACACTGAGCATATAAAATTATTATTAATCTTATACTGAAGACATAAGAAATAAAGAAATCTTCATTATATTCCTGTGTCTTAGTACATATAATCTCTGCCTAGTGCATTCCTAGGGAAAAACAATCTTTTTTGACCCCCATTTTGAAGAAAAGAACAGAGTTACTTTAAATTAGTTGTTCCTGTGCTTTTTCTTATTTTGAAATCTGACATTTCCTCTTAGGAGAAAACAAGATATATATGTGAATGGAGAGAGAAGTGAAGAAAAGATAAGAAGAAAGTGGGTTCTGAAGATGTATGTCAATCAATTTGCTAAGAGACTGCAAGGATGTGTGACAAGACCACTGGTACCATGCCAGGGTCTCTAGGCTTTTCAAAATGTTTGGGTTTTTTGTTTGTTTTTATTTTTGCCAATCTGTTGCAGACAAATCATCTTCTGTAGGTTCAGCATCAATTTTAGCATGAAATCAAAGTGCAAAGAAGGTAGAAGAGTAAGTGGCAAAATTGGAATACAGAAGATTAATAGAGCAATAGAAGAAAGGTAGGGAGTACTTGAAGGAGGCTGGGTTTCTGTTCTTTTCAGAGGACATACAGAAAGAACTTCTGTTATTGGGTTCCTCCTATTCTAAGCAGAACAGTTTTAGTGATCAGGGAAGGGAAAAAAAAAGGCAGACAATTATATTATTATTACCCCAATTTTCTTTAGACACACAAAAAAAGACAAAGATAAAAAGTCTTGCAAGCAGCTGTTACTCATCTCATATACTTCAGACAGGTAAAAGTTAAATATCTGGTCTGAGCTAGTTGCCACTGTCTGTAGCAAACACACTTTGTCGCCAGAGTAACTTCTTCCATCCTAACAGGTTTAGGCTAGTTGTTCTGAATTTTATTTCTAATGGTGAGTTTCACTTCTTTAATAATGCTTATTTCTATTCTTTGAAATCAAATTTCAGTTAGATGTGTAATTACTAGACAGTTACAGCTAAGTCAGAAGTCCTCTTAGGAAGAATTTGACTCCTCTTGGAGACCATGTCCACCATAAAGTATTAATATTGCCAAAGCTAAGATTCTTCATGGTTTCCCAGTCGAGAGCTTTTCTCCCAGTGTTATAACTGGTGCTGGAAAAATTTTCTCAAACTTGTCACCCAGAGATAGAACGCTAAGGAGCACCTCACAGCACCTTAGAGTCCTAATACCTTTCAATGGAAATTGGGAGCTTCAGTCCCCTTAGATTTTTTCAATAAATTACATTCAAGAGATTCTAAGGTACCATTGAAACTACTGTAAAAAATTACTAGAACAAGACAAGAAGCTGAATGTTTTATACATACACATATATATATATATCTTGAAATCAAACTGAGTAAGACAGAGTGCCTACTGGCAGTACTTGCCTTGCTAATGAATGACCGTCTTCTGCTTGTGTGGTACTGCTGGTGTGCTGATACTAAGAGCTCACCTGTTCACTTCTTCAGTGAGCATCCTGTATGAACATGAGGGACTATGGCCATGATGCACATTATAATACTATTTAAATTTTTCTTTATGATATTACTTGCATTTGTCTGTTATCAAGAAAATAAAATGAAAATAAAGACATAAGCAAAATATGCCAAAGCTTCAAAATTTGAGTCCAGATATTTTCTGGCAATGTAGCAAATTAGGGCTAATTATTGTACACTGCCAAAGGCATTCTCTTCAGGGGCATGATGAAATTCTTTCCTCCCACTTTCCCATTAATTCAATCTTACCTCTCTGCAGTTTCTGTTAATGTCACTGTGACTCAGTTTTAACTGACTCTGAAAAAACACCGACCCATACAACACAGGAGGAATGCCTGAAGGTTTTCTGCAAATCTCTTCTAAATTTTCCGTGTGTGAACAGAATATGTAGTTGCAACTGCAACATCTTTAGAAGTGGCTATTGCCTTCACTCAGATAGGTAAAGGATTCGTTTTGGGAGGGGGGTGTTAGCTATATCCCTATCTTCTTCATATCTCTTCCTTTATGAGAACTGGGGCTCCTGGAAGAGCAAAGAAGGGACAGTCCATACACTTAACATTTCTGACTGGTTTTCATTTATGCTAGACAAGATATATGAAAATATAATGCTATCTTTTCTACTCTTTGGCACAGAGACTAAGCTGAATTTGTCCCTATATAATACTTGCCATGTACAGGAAATATATAAATATTACATTTGCATGCTAAAGTACAGCAGAGAGAAGCAGAAAAAAATAAGAAAATATAGGTACCTAAAAATATCTCCCCTGAGTTTATATATTTTTAAACATCACTGTAATAAAACAAGGATTTTCATTTTACTTGTCTCCTAATCAGCTATCAGAAGCAACTCCCAGAAGCTTTTGTGTTGACATTTAAAGGCTTCGTAGGGTGCTAAAGCTGCAGATACTTCTACAGAAGACAGGAATTATGTGCCTTACAAGCCAAGATTTTGCTGGTGCCAACTGGGGCTAGCTGTACAGTTGCTGTGTGAGATATCTGTAATAAAATTTTACTCACCTACGGGGACAGCTGAACCACAGGTTTCCATCTTTCTTGTATTCCTGTTGCTCTGTGTGTGATCTCTAGTGCATCTTTTTTTGTTGACATGAGCATAGCTTGCTGAAGAAGTAACTTCAGTAAGTATTTTAGAGCAGGCTAATACAGTTTCTTTCTCAGTATTTCTTTAAAATTGAATTCTAGGCTTCAGAGTGACACCAAAGAAAACAAACCCATTCTCTTTCGGTGAGTCAAATAAGTGAAATACACTAATTCATATGAAACTCAAATAGTGGCAACAGAGGTTTCCTCACTCCTCAAACTCCCCTTAATTTTCTTTTGAGGGAAGAATTCACAGCAGCAATCTTAGAAGATGCACAGCTGAAATGTGAGAGTAATCTCATTTGACTATTGAAATAAAACAGCACTGAGAGATATTTGGGTACCAAAGCATAGAGCCTGATTCTAACCACACTGAGGCTATCTCATGTAAAATCTAGAATTACTCTGCAAAAAAAGACATTTTTTGTTTGTGCTTTGCTGCACTGTAATTAAAATCAAAGTCCTACTTGTATTTTATGGATTGAACCATTTATGTCATTGGAAGCCAGTTTTAATTTACCAAAATGGCCCCAAAACTGTGTTGGGATTGAAGACAAGATGTAGTTTATGACAGGTCTATTAAATAGCTTGTGTAATTTCTCAGCTTTACAAGAAAATCTATACAGATAACTTATTACACATTATTTTTACTTTTAGGCTTTCTAAAGATAGATGGAATGATAATGACTTACACGTAGAAATGTAATTTTTATCCAGAAAGATTAAAAATGCATTCAATAAAATGAACATATAAAATCGCTTGACAAGCTGCAGACATATAGTCACATCTGTATTACAAATTCAGTAAATGCTTAACACACAGCACCACTACAAAAACGCATGGTGGGGAGTGGGGAAGATTATTGTATCTAATTGAAAAATTGTAACAGGGAATCTGGTTTGAATGTGATTACTTAAACTGGATTTTTCTGCTCTCTTCTACCCATGTTCTTATACAGCCCTCACCAGTGTAATGTGTGAGTATATCCCAGAAGATTGTTAATTGACGTGTCTAGCATTTGTCACATCTTATTCTCACTCCCTTCCTTTAAGTGGAAAATTATCTGAAGTTTTTTGATCTAGGAAGATACATATAGTTATATAATTCATGCCTGAGATACTATGGATATTTGTGATTGAAAGGAAGATCAAGTAAACTCTTACTGGATTTGAAATGACAGCTGCTGAAATTCATGTAATGATCACAGTATCTTGTAATTTCTTCTGCACTTTGAGAGGACACCACAGGCAGCTATACCAAAATGTATTCTCTTCCAGTGTAGAACTGCTGGGGTTTTTTTCTTTTTTGTTTGGTTTTGGTTTTGTGTTTGTTTGTTGTTTTTTTTTTTTCTTTTTTAATTTTTTTTTGGTGTGTGTGTATAGTTTTTAAGTACTGTTTCCTTATTTACAGTAGCATAGGAGTTTCACTGTGCAATAATGTGTCAAGCTTCAGTGGTGTTTATAGGAATGTATGAACTGAGGATAATCACAGGGGGTAGCAGAATTCAGCAATGCTATAATTTTTTTCAGAATTGAGAATAATAACACTAAATAGAATAGAATAGAATAGAATAGAATAGAATAGAATAGAATAGAATATTCCACATTTCTTATTTTTAGGTTCATGTCAGGATGTCCTTTGAACACCTAGGAGTTCTTCAGGAGACTTCAATATTCAACCGTATTGACTCCCACTGTTTTCAATGAGTAACTAAAAAAAAAAAGAATTACTGGCACGTAATGGTTAATTATAAAAATTCACTTAGTTTATGTGACCAGCAGAATTTTTTTTTACTTCATCTTTAGTCCATGGTTAGTTACTTATTTAGTTGAGACTTCAGGATCTATCAGAAAATGTGAGAGTAATTATTACCTTTTCTCCCATGCCATGGTAGTTTTGGAAGACAATGAGGAAGAACTAGAAAACAAAATGAGAAACTGGAGAGGTGTGCTGGAGGAGACAAAGAGATACCAGGCAGATCTTGAAAGAAAGACTCAAGAAGGAGATTTTATGAGATAAACTGAGAAGCATGAGAAGAAAAAGTTCTCATTAATCTCTCATGTTTTTCTTTCTCTACAGATTGAGCACTAAAACAGAAATAATGCTTCTGGTTTGAGATCAGCAGCTTTGTTATGAATAGTAGTCTCAGAAAACAGATCAGTGAGCACCAGACTATTACAGGGAAAAGGACACAGATTCTCTCTTAGCTCAGCTTTTCAGACCATTCCAGCCTACCGTAATTCTTCTTGAAAGGATAAGAGAGGCAGGACTCCCAGCCCCATAAATCATTTAGGAAAGTCAGATATATTAAATTTAAAAAGGAGAAAAAAACCCACCCCACTTCCTGTGTTACAGTAATTCTGCTCCATTTTTGCTTTACTTTATTCCGACTTTAGGAAGAGGTCCTGCGGACTGTTTTGAATTTGACCATTTGATGCAATGTACTGTAGGGAGGAATTTTTTCCTTTGCATTTAAAAAAAATCATGGAAAATTTTCATGAGTTTTTACCTAATAAAAAGAGTAGTGGTAAACTTAAAATATTATTTATTTAAGTTCGCATTTGAAATTTACAAATTTATTTAGAAGTTTGTGTCTTTAATAGGAATTCAAAGGTCAGGTAGAAAAGAGGATGGATGTATACATTCTGATACTATTGTCTAAAATGTAACTATCTATTCTGTTGTTATGTTGTAAAGAAGTTTGAGATGTCCTCCAGAACTGGTCACCCCTCTTTTCCTTCCTGCCCTGCAGTGACCCTGGAAGTCATCTGGACTTTAAGATTCTTTTCAGGGTTAAGGCTAATCACAAAAACACCTTATCTCTGTTCAATGCTTCAGTATCTACGCTGTCTGATCCAGGTCTCAATGTCATATAACACTTCTGCAACAGAAATTCTCACTGGCTGTTGTGCTCTGAACCCAGGTACCATGATGCTGTTGATGGCCAAGGGTAAGTGTTGATAAGCATGTTTGGAAGATGTCTGGTTAATATGGCACGGTCAGAACTGGCTGTAACAGGCTGGTCAAGAGATGTGATGTGCTTCTTGAGCTAGGTCTTCTCTCTCTGTATTGCTACTGTTGGAACTATTGTAGCTCAAATAGCCCTGGCACGTTGATTTTGAACAGCAAGACTTCAAGGGACCTTGAGAGGCTTGAAAGGTGGGTCTGTGCAAACCTCATGAAGTTCAACAAGGCCTAGTGCAAGGTCCTGCACCTGGGTCAGGGCACTCCCAAGCACAAATGCAGGCTGGGTGGGGAATGGATTGAGAACAGCCCTGAGGATAAGGACTTGGGGGTGTTGGTAGATGAAGAGCTCAACATGACCTGGCAATGTGCGCTTGCAGTCCAGAAAGCTAATCATGCCCTGGGCTACATCAAAAGAAGCATGACCAGCAGGTCGAAGGAGGTGATTCTCCCCCTCTACTCAGCTCTTCTGAGACCCCACCTGGAGTACTGTGTCCACCTCTGGATTCCTCAGCACAGGAAGGACATGGACCTGGTGGAGCAAGTCTAGAGGAGAGCCACGAAGATGGTCAGAGGACTGGAGCACTTCCCATATGAGGACAGGCTGAGAGAGTTGGGGTTTAGCCTGGAGAAGAGAAGGCTCTGAGGAGACCTAATAGCAGCCTTCCAGTACCTGAAGGGGGCCTACAGGAAAGATGGGGAAACACTCTTGATCAGGGAGTGCAGCGAGAGGACAAGGGGTAGTGGTTATAAGCTGAAAGAGGGCAGATTTAGATTGGATATTAGGAAGAAATTTTTCACTGTGAGTGTGGTGAGACACTGGAACAGGTTGCCTAGAGAAGTTGTGGATGCCCCATCCCTGGAGGGGTTCAAGGCCAGGCTGCATGAGGCTTTGAGCAACCTGGTCTAGTGGGGGGTGTCCCTGCCCATGGCAGGGGGGTTGGAACTTGATGATCTTTAAGGTCCCTTCCAACCCAAATCATTCTATGAGTTTATGATTCTGTGATTCAATGGTCCTTTCTATTTGCCTTTTTACAGACAACATACATGTTTCTCACATGAAGACTCTGGATTTTGTGTTGGTACTGCAGTCAATTTCAGTAACTCTTACCATGCAAATAAGTTTATGCTAGTAAGAGGTATAGTTCTGTATATTTTCTCTTTCAACTTTCAGAGTTGTGTACATCCATTTCTAAGTGAGAAGGCACATCTGTGGATTGTTACTGTGAATTTATTTTGGATGTGAAATACAGTATGGACCTAGCTTAGACATAGAGTAAGGTCTTTTGGATGCATAGAGCAAAGTGCCTGAATGGCCTCATGGAAGGAGGGCTAGGAACAGAACAATGCTGTGTAGAAAGTGTGTGAAGAAAATAGTTTAAAAGCCAAGAAATTAATGAAATAATTTGAAATATGAACAAAACAAATTACTTCTAGGAAATTTTAGATTTTCATACAGACTTTCAGCAAGAAATGCAAGGGTTCTCTAATAATCAAAGTGTGCTAATATTTAAAATGAAGTTAGTTAGCTGAAAAATGGGCTTAATTTATTGCTTCCTGGAGAAATGTTCTAAAAAGAGCTGTAGCAAATAAAAAACCCTGAACTGAATCAGGCTCTGAGGCTGAGCAGAGAAATGCATTCATCTTGTGGCAACCCCATTGTACTCAACTGAATTCAGAGCATTTAATATGTTTGAGGGGTTTTTAGCTTGTCCTCAGTTTCATGTGTCTTCTCTGTAGACATTTGAATGAATACAAAATATGTAATTCATTTCAATCTGAGAGACACAAGACACTTGCTTCAGCAGTGCTGTTTTATACTTGAACAACTGCCTGACGCAGGTTCTCTTCGAGAATGCATATGGTCATTCTTATGAAAGTGTAATCACACTCATCCTCTTTTCCCCCCTTTGTATTGGTCTTTACAATAGATAGAAAGTCTTAACCTTTGGAATTTAACACAATGGCTTTTCTTGCCTTATCAATTCTAGTGGGTTGAGCTCTCTGTATCTGCATTGAGATCTTTCCTATCTTCTTGCTTTTTTCATATTTCAAGAAGTCTGTCTAGTTGCAAAACTCTCATTACAAGACATTATATAATTGTTTTGGGGTTTCTAATCTCTTTGAAAAAGAAATGGCTACACTCTACAGGAATTAAAATTATGTCTTAAGAGGAAATAACTTTTCCTCAGAAAACACTACATCTAAAGAAAGATTGTTATCTCTGACCTGGTCTCTTACCTCCCATCCCACTTACTCTTTTTCTTCTCTCTTCAGATTTCGGATTTGATTGCATTGCTGCCAGAACATTTAGTTTTATTTAAATGCAATGACACAAACATTGCTAATCTGGTTTCCCTTCATTCGTTTGCTCACTTGCTGTCAACAATGGTTTTATCAGCCATCAAAATCTAATTGAAATGGCAGTGCTGCATGTAGTCATCCAATAATTATGAAATAAATAGACTGAAAATTCAAATGCATTTGAAAAAAACAACCCCTAAAGTAACATAAACAGAAAAAGGTAATTAAAGAGCTCCCTAGGTGATTTTTTTTAAATGCATATTTATCTGAAGACGTCACTTTTTAGTTCCAGAGGTAGATTACTATGCATTGTTCCTGTATTACAACAAGAAGACTCACTGGATGGAGTTAATACGGAAAATTGTTCTAGTAAATAGTACAAAAGAGCACTTCATCATCGCACTACCAAAACACTCTTTGCTTTCTCTTTGGAGAACTCCTGTGGTAATACCCACATGACAGTTAATAATAGATTATAAAAAGCAGTGCCCTTTATCATCCAAACACCAAATCTTTAGAGGCTTGCAGATAGAACAGTCTGTTCAATGATTGTAGAAATGTGACGTCAAAAGGCTGTTCTGCTCCTTATTTGAAATCTCATCGTGTTGTTCTATATACTGCACACCCTGCCTTAAAAAAGTCAGGGTTGTGAATTGTCCACAGACTACAGAGTTTTGCCTTAATGGAAACAATATAGCACTTGTGTATTTAAACTTTTGAAAGAAAGGGTAACAGAGCTCTCAAAATAAGCCCTGGTCGTGAATGTATATATATAGTCCTGTGATGGGTTGGCATAGCAACTATTTCTTAGAACTCTGTTGCTGCCTAAGTAAACAGCGAAAGCACTGAGCATGTCTCGGCTAAGCCGTGTCCATCTGTAGTACAAGCATATATTGTACATGAACATTTTCTGCTATAGATGGGGATATTTTCATGGTGCTTACTTATACTACCATTGTTCTCAGTGTTTTTCTCATAAAACCTTATTTTCTTACTGCTTTTGTGATGTAATTGAACTGAAGGTTCTAATTTAAGGGTTTTTTTTCTTCAATCCAGAACAAAGCTTAGCATAAATAGTCTTAGCCTAGGCACTTTTTTTTATGCCCTTGGTTTGTGTAATTTTTTAATAGCCCATTTTTCAGAATACCAACAAAAGCTAAATGTGAACATAAATTAGTCATGGCAATCACTTAAATGAGCAGAATACCAGATTGCACATATCATGAAAAGCTACTCCATAGTTCAGTCATTTTATGTTCATTTGTGGTAATTTTCATCCAGTGTGTTACCCTAATATATATTTTAAATGGCTATCATTTAACCTGGCAGCCATTCTTAACTGCAAAACATGCATTTAGATTTATATAATCTGATCTTGAAAAACAAATGAAGCTTGTGATCCTTTAAATAAGGATTCATTTATAAATAGTTTATAATCATTTTACAAAATCATTCTTTAAAATGGTTAATAGTTTATAATGAAGTCTAACTGAGTCATATGTTGTAATCAGTTCAAACACCTAACAACATGGTTATAACTATCAGCAGCAGATGGTACTAATGTCCATAATATACTGGTAAACTATTAATAAATACTTTGTAGATGGCAATAATCTGTTCATTAGACGTTATCATTGATAGATACAAGCTCTCTATTATTCTGCTAGACTCTTTAAAAAATTACTAACCATTTTAGTTAATAAACTTTGCAAACTATTTATCCATTTTTAATGAATGAAAGAATGTTGCAATTAGTAAATTCTAACTGTCTGATTCCCAGAATGAAATGTTAGATTCTCTTTGATGTGCTTTCCCTGAGCATTTTGCTCTGCACTTCTCTCCCTAGTGAACTTGACAATCCATGTCATCAAGGCTCAATAGCACACTCTCCTCTCCTTATTCCACCTTCATTTGTTTATTTCCCAGGAACCTTTTACGGTTTATGTCCTTCTGCTTAGAAAAATGTAATGTGTGGGGGAAAGCCCTCATGTTCCACCTGGGGACATGTGGTCACAGAAGATGGCAGGCAACCGAAATTGCTCTGCTCCTGCTCCGATGTATGTAGATATAAGGTGCAATGTCTGTTACAAGGCTTCACTACAGCATTGACAGTGAGTATGTTATTGTCCTGGGGTGGGATTTTTTCTCACGTCACATTAGTTCTCCCTACTTTCCTTCAGAAGACTGTCTCTGTAATCAGCAGGGAGAAATAAGCATCTTTTAATAGGCATATGATATCTTAAGAGAGGTGCCTTAGTAGGTGTGATGAGTCATCCTCTGGAAGGACTTAGCTCTCAAGCTTCTCCTGACTGCAGAAAGAAGCTGGCGACATGCTTTCGCTGAATACTAAATTTGAGATAACTGAAATTAAGTGATGTGAATTATGTCACTAGTGTGGGATTCAGCTCAAGGTTAAAATATCTAAATTTAATTGTATGTAATATATCTATACATCTATATGTGCACCAAGTATCTAAACCTCCATCATAGTTGATAACACACTGTCAATACATCAGTCTGGAGACTGGGGAGTAGTTGTCGTCTGTAAGGTAGGCAGATATATTTGGTTGGTGGAACAGTCCTAAGGACTTAATTGTCTGTGTTGGCTATATTTCCAGTGACAGTAATAGAATCTTATGCTTCTAAGTCACATGTAGATGCTTACATTTGCAGACAACAGAATTTAGAGAATCTGAATTATGCCACTGATGCCCAGATAGCACACTGCAATGAAGAAATAATCTGTGTTGACGTGCAAACAAAATGCCCAGTTATAATTATTACCGTGGGCTGTTCCAAAGCCTGTTGGGTTTTTGAGCAATTTCATTGCCTTTGATCAGCTATTGTCATTAGAATAAAAACCTTTAACAGGCATGATGTCCTATAGCCCAGCTTCTGTTTCATCATAGCCATTATAAAGCTACTCCTGAGGTCTCAAATATCTTGGCTTAGTGCAGCACTGCTGCAGAGTATGCAATGTCAATGTCACTGCATTCTGGATGAAAAGGACACCGCTGCTGTATGGCTTCAGTGTATTCCTGAAATAATTTATTTTTACTTAACTTGGGTTTATGATTCAATTGCCTTTATAAATTATGCTATCTTGAATTCTCAGCTCATACAGTCCCAGTATTCTTGGGAAAAAGACGAGGCTTCTCCCATGGCATCTGGCTGTCCTGACAAGAGTGTGACAGAATGATAGATGCAAGGACCTGTAAATCTATGCCTGGTATCATTTGTTCTTAAATATGTTGTAGCCCCTACCTTGAAACTGGCACATAACAGGCTTAGCTGGTGTTTCTGTCTCTCTGCATTTTCTGCATTAATATCAGGCTAGAGATTTCACATTCTTGTTAAGTTGCTGTAGTTGTGCACTGCAAGGCTGCTCTGGATAAGAAATCAGCAATGTATTTGTCAGTCTCTTTCATGCTTAGACTTTGTGGTTTCAGTAGCATACACTAAAGGCTTCCTGTGACTGACAGTGTTTTTTAAAAAGCACTCCCAAGTGATTTATGGGTACTTCCTACTGTGATAGTTTTCCTGCCTTTGACCGTATTGTTCAAACTTTTTGCATGCAAATGCTGTTATAAGAAACTTCTTTTAAATTTTGACTTATATGGATTTGGGTGATGGTAGTAATTCTAGACATGACAACTTCAGTCTGTCTGTTCTGTGTTCCATCTCACTAGCATCACACTGACAGCAGTTTATTCACATTCCTGTATTGATACATCTAATGGCTATGTTTTATTGAACTAATTATCATATGACATCTTTGTTCACCAGTATCCTCAAAGATTGGCACACACAGATTGGTTTCTCCCTCCCAATATTTTGTAATTGCTGGTAGTCTGTGAGTAACTAGTATCACAGATATGGACATTACTCACTTTGTGTTTACTTTTGTAGACGTAAGGTGCTGGGAAAAAAAGAGGACTGTTGTATGTGACCTGAGCAGCAGTAAGTATTGATCATCATGAAGTCATCTTGTATTTACACAGTTTGTGACCGATTTCCCTGATTCCTGTGTCATGCAAAGGAACTTATGATCGAGGTCCCCTATACCCTCTACCCTAGTGTGTCTGTGCAACATCAACTATGATGCAGTTGGACTAATTTTCATTCCAGGGAACATCCTCAGACAATTTGGATACACTTTGTTGTGCAGCATGTGGTGAGGTAGCCACTTTTGCTACTCAGGAATATTTGCCCATATCTGTCATCTTTTGCATTTTGGAATTTGGCACTAGGTTTTTTTCCTGTAATTTTAAATTTTTGCTTTTTGCCAAGTCAGGTAATATTTCATGACTGTAGACATTTGGCAGTGAGCACTTTTTGTTTTATTTCAATAGCTTGAGTCTATACAAACGTGCTTTTTACCTGACATTTCAATATCTACCACACTACTTAGCCAACATGTATGCTCTGTGACTTTAACAAAACAATGTCTTTATCTATCATGTGCTCTTTTTTGTTCTTTATGTATTTTTTCTTCTAACACACTGGACACTTTGAAAGGCAGGTACTGTTCCAGCAACATTGCTTCAGCTATCTTCATATGTAATATTCAAGAACCCATTTCAGATTTTCAAAACCATCTTGGTAACCATTAGCAGGAAGATAGCACAGTGGGTTTGCCTGCTTTAGGTGTTTTATTTGTTGGTGTGCTTTTTTTTTTAAAATTTTTGATTACAATGTGAATCATTGGTCCCTGCCTGAACTCTACTAAATTTATGAATTAACATCTTTTCTCTGAAAGCATTGCTCCTGTGTTAAACAAGATACTTGAAATTCCAACATTTATACTTTACTTTGGTTTTGTGCTTGCGGTTGATATTGCATATACCATCATATGATTTTAAAATAGGTTAACTTGATTGCAGTTTTCTTTATTTTTATAATGCTGAGGAAATCTTCATGTAGTGAACTTGCTATCTGCCCTTAAATTTACTATATTTTCTACTATCTTGTCTTTGTGGTTGATGGTAGACCACACTATGCAAACCATTTATTTTTGCTAATTTCCACTGGGTTTGTATGATATATGTGCAAAAAAAAATTCTTTGCATCAATACTTGCTTTTTTGATTTAGCAGACTGATTTCTCTTTACAACGGTTGTATAGGTCCTCATATGCAAAGCATTTAACATTTTCACCATTAAGCTTTCAAGTCTTCCTTGTTGCCTTAATATTTATTTGAGTTATATTTGCATCATTATTTTGGGAGGATTTTCGTGTCTCTTACCTTTTCTGTTTCCATACTTTCTCAATACTAGATCAGTAAATTGCCTATCTGTCTGCTCCACTGAAGCTCTGCACTTGTTTGTGCCTGGTCTTATGGCTTTGCACTTACCTGTTGCTTTCTGTAGAGCTTCAGCTGCTGTCTCTCTCATCTCTTACTGATTTCTAACAGGTTAATTTATCTCCTTGTACTGAGTTGACCCCAGGTGACAGGTAAGTCCCCACCCAGTCATTCACTGACCTCCATCCCCAGTGGGATGGGGGGAGACGAACAGAGTGTAAAAGTGAGAAAAACTTGTTAGTCAAGATAAAGACAATTGAATATGTGAAGGAAAAAAAGCCAAGGAAAAACACCAGGTGATGCAAAGGCAATCACTCAGCACCTCCCACCAGCAGTTTGATGCTATTAGTCTCTGAGCAATAGCTACTACTCCCTTGCCCCTCAGTTTTACTGATGAGCATGACATCAGATGGTATGCAACTTCTCCTTGGTCACTTTGGGTCAGCTGTCCCGGCTGCATGCCCTGACAACTTCTTACTCACCCGCCAGCCTACTTGCTGGGAATGGGCCAGAACGAAATACAGAGACCTTGACACTGTGCACACACTTTTCAGCAATAGATAAAATATTGGTGTGTTATCAACACTGTTTTGGTGACAAATCTAAAACACAACACCATATGGACTGCTATGAAGAAAATTAACAGCATCCCAGCCAGATCCAGTACATTCCTAAAATTTCTGAATCACACGCCAGCCATCCTGTGAAGTTTAGCAGTATAGTTTATTATTTCCTCAGTCTTCATTTTAAATTATTGAGAAAATGCATATATCATCTTTGTGTGTACATAAAGCTTTTTGAGAGGTTTAGGATTTTCACTGAAATATGTAAATTCCTTTAGAGCTTGGGGAATACATTGCGATTTATAGAACATCTTCTTGGGCTTGCCTACGCTGAGGTTTAGAACAGTGCCTCTCAGGTCTGGGCCCTGATGTCATCTGTCTGCTGCACCAGCATTCCAGTTTGGGATGACATTGTCTCCTCCTCTTCTTTATGGCCTTACTCCCATATGAAAGAAATCTGAATTTCCAGAAGAGCCATGGTGTGCTTTAATTTTGTCTTCTAGCTTGAGCAATCAAGAGAAAGCACAATATGGCATAGTTTTGGCCTCCGATCTAGGTACAGTTTTAGTGTGCATCCTTTTAAAATTAATTTCTTTGGAGTTCTCCCTGTATGAACTAAAGATTACTTACTTAGAGAAGTTCTTCTCATGTTCACCTCCTTATGCAGCTGAATTGTGACTTTATCTTTCTGCCAGTGTCTTTTTGTGTTCTTCTACTTTTTTCAATCTGTTTTCACATTTCTGTTAGAACTCATTCTGGTGCAAAGTGTCTGATGTCCAAGGAGGAGACAGGAAGAGGGAGAGAAGGGGGGAGAAAGAGAGGAGCAGAGCAGAATGACAGTGATGCCTCCAAATCTTATTTCTTCCTTTACTTAAGCTGTTGCTTCCTACAAATAACCTCCGGGAGGAACAGGAGTTCTTTAAGGGCCTACTGATCACAGTATAAGGCCACCTTGTCAGGAAGCTTTTTATCTTAGCAAAAAGAAATATGAATCCAAGATCTGGATTCAACAGTTATAATAATCTAACAATTTGGGCCAATCTGGATCTGTATTCAGTAATAATTGGATAATAATCTGGACCTGGATAATACATAAAACCGGATCTGGATTCCATAATAATAATACTACTAGATCTGCTATGACTTGCTGGTCTTGCAGTTCACAGTCCCTGTCTATGAATTAACAATAATATATCTTACTGTCTTACAGAATTGTTGAGAGTTTTCATTAATGCTTATAAATGCTCTGGTAGATGAAGACTGGGTTAAGGAGAGGTTAAGTAATCTGGACACCCATAAATCCATGGGTCCTGATGGGATGCACCCGCGGGTGCTGAGGGAGATGGCGGAAGTCATTGCTAGACCACTCTCCATCATCTTTGGCAAGTCGTGGGAAACAGGGGAGGTGCCTGAGGACTGGAGAAAAGCGAATGTCACACCGGTCTTCAAAAAGGGCAAGAAGGAGGACC
>VZTO01007412.1:0-11137 GCA_013400615.1 Syrrhaptes paradoxus | reverse complement strand
TCCTTGAAGAATGTCCATCTTTCCCAGACAGCTTTGCCCTTCAAGACTGCCTCCCAAGGGACTCTTTTGATCAGGCCAGGCTCTCCAGAAGTCCAAGGTGGCAGTTCTGCTGACTCCGCTCCTTACTTCCCCGAGAATCGAAAACTATAATTTCATGATTGCTATCCCCATCCATCTCTCCAAACACCACATCACCCACAAGTCCTTCCTGTTCACAAACAACATGTGCAGCAGGGCACCTTCCCTTGTTGGCTCCCTCAACAACTGTCAGGAAATTATCTTCCATACACTCCAGGAACCTCCTAGACTGTTTTCTCTTTACTGTGCTGTATTTCCCGCAGACATCTGGTACTTTGAACTCCCCCAGGAGAACAAGGGCTAGCGATCGTGCGACTTCTTCCAGCTGCTTATAGAATATTTTGTCTACTTCTTCATCCTGGTTGGGTGGTCTATAACAGACTCCTACCATAACATCTGCCTTGTTGGCCTTTCCTCTGATTGTTACCCATAAACACTTGACACTTTCATCACTATCATCAAGCTCCAGATAGTCAAACACTTCCTAATACACAGGGCTACTCCACCACCTCTCCTTCCTTGCCTGTCCCTTCTGAAGAGTTTATAGCCATCCATTGCAGCACTCCAGTTGTGCAAGTCATCCCACCATGTTTCCGTGATGGCAACTATATAACAGTGATTTCTAACACATCAATAAACCATGTGTTTTTGCTGACGCCTGGATCTCCATCCCCTGTCTCCACTGAGATGACAGAGTGAAGGACCTCACTAGCACATCATCGCTCAAACATTGGCGTGCCACTGGCAGGCTTATCTCTAGTGAGCCTGGTTTTATCCCTTTCCCTCTTCAAATTTAGTTTGAAGTTTTTCAATGAGCCCTTCTAACTCCTTCACAAAGATCCTTTCCCCTCTTAGAAACAGGTGTACCCCCACCTGTTACCAGCAGGCCTGGTGTTGTATATACCCACCCATAACCAAAATAACCCAAAATTCTGCCGGTGACACCAGTCATGGAGCCAGGTATTGATCATCTGGGTCTGCCTGTTTCTTCCCTCATCATTCTCTGCAACTGGAAGGATAGAGGAGAACACTGCACATGTTCCTGATCCCTTAACCAGTATCCCCAAGGCCCTGAAGTCTCTATCGATTGCCCTTGGACTTCTAGTTGCAACTTCATCACTGACTACCTGAAAAAACAATAATGGATAGTAATCTGCAGGCTGTACCAGGGTAGGAGGCTTTCTCTTCCCATCTTTAACCCAGGCCCCAGGGAGCCAGCAGAATTCCCTAAGAAGTGGGTCCGGTCTGCATATTGGGCCTTCTGTTCCCCCTCAGGAGAGAGGAATTCCTATGACAATGACCCAAATCTTTTTTTTCTTTATGTAGCCTAATGGTTAGCTTCACTCAGGTGAGACTTGTAAGTTCAAGAGAAGTAAAGAGAAAATGTCCTGGTGGAGCTGAATTGTTGACAGCAGTGGTTTTAATTAGGCTTCATTTCAGTTCATGTCACCGCCACTGCTCTTTCTGGCTGTATACAGCTCTCTCAGAAGAACTACAGAGAACTGTCTAGTCAGCCTTAAAACCTAAAGTCAACTTTCATTCATTTCTCCCAGAGCCATGGATCTCTGGATTTTACCTGACACATATTTGTGTATCAAGGCTGTCATTGTTGATAAGAGGAGTGCTGATAACTTTTTCTTTCATAAGAAAATGCTGCCCTGGTGGAACACCCACGTTTCAGCATATCATAAAAGAACCTTCTGAGAAAGAGAAAAGACTTCATTATCGGAGACAGAAAAAGACTCAACACACAAAACAATTCATCCAGCACTAACCAATGGAGCAATATGGAAATTAGCATTAAGAATTCAAATTTACCACCATCAATAAAAATTGGACTAAACTAATGAGACTGCCTATTCACCTTCAAATGACAGACAGAACAATAGTCTTTCCCTGAAAAAAATTAAGCACAAAAGTATTTTGATAGTTTTCTGATTTTTTTTTTCTGCTCTGTGGTGACTTTTTCTTCCTTTACAACTGATTTTCTTTTTACATTGTTGTGTCAAACAAATCTCAGTCCCTTCTGTAATTATAGGTTTCATAACTATTGTTAATTTGGTATTTTCATGATATTTTAACTTTCAAGATTAATTTTACTGTATACATTGGAGTAGTCCAACATTGTTATCCAGGGCTAATTAATTATCAATGCTCATTTTAAAAGGTTTCAGGAAATTAGGATTTATTTTTTCGGTAAGAGAATTGTACCATTCAAATATTCTACCTCCCCTTGTTAGTGTGCTTTGTTGGCAAAACCTTGGTTTTGTATGCTTTTTTCTAACGTTTCATTATAAAAATAAACAAAAACCTTCCATCTTAATCTTCTGAAAGCTAAATGAATTTAAAAAACAACAAAAATAATTTTCTACGGATTAGATTTGTGCTCTGGTATCATCCAACCATTTGACTGCATGAATGTTGGAACAGTAACTTAAAATCCTGCTGGAGTACTCGGGAGTTGAAAACAGAGCCATAAGTCATTCAAAATTTAATTTCCCCTAGATTTCCAGTGAAAGCTCAGCTGTGATCTATGACATCTATGTCCCAACAAACTGGCCATTCTTAATGTTATCACGCTTCAGACACATGCTTCCATCACTGAAATATAAGATGTAAGGGATACTTGGATCACTGGCACAGGACTACAATAATGAATTAATAAACTGAAAGTGACAGAGAATGCTTTGAAGAATGCAGATATGATGAACAGCCATCAATCAGTGTGCTAAGCCCCTGATTCAGCAAAGTGCTTCTGTCCCAGCCCTAACTTCAGGCATGTGAGCAGTCCCATTGATCTGAACCGGCCTTAGACCTGGCACAGCAGGGTGCACTGGGGGAACAGGGCATGGCTCTGAAAGCCACAGCGTTGTTCCTTTGCTCCCATTAGGGACAAATCAGACCTGTGTGATGGCAGTAGAAGCAGCAGATGACCAGGGCACAGCTGGCCTGGAGAGCACAGGCTTGCAGGGGGTGATGACCAGGTTTTCTGATGCTTTCAAACCCATGGAAATCTTGCCCTTGTGAACATCGTGTCAAGCCAAATGGCCACCCTCCCTCACCACTCTTACCTATTTTTTTTGTTTGTTTGTTTGGGTTTGGGGTTTTTTTGGCTGTGCCCATAAAAGGCAACCTTATGAATGTGAAGGTACATTGATGAGTCCATCATGTGCATAGCTAGTCGACCTGCTGCTCAGCTCATAATTGCTCATATATTAAATTCCACAGACTATGAAATCTCCTTGTCCCGAACAAGTCACTAGGGTAGCTCGATTTATAAAATAGAAAACAAAGAAACAAAAGGTTTATGTGGCAATATCCAATTTAAACAACAAAAATTTGGAAAGATGCAGCAAAATAAGGAATCAACGTTAAGCCTCAACATATGAATAAGGGAGTGGGATATAGGGAATTATGTTATAAAAATGGAAAAAAAGTGGGTTAGAAAGAAGGGGATAAAGAGGAGGACAGTGGAAGAGAGGGAGGGAAGGAGGGAAGAGAGGGAGGGAAGGAGGGAAGAGAGGGAGGGAAGGAGGGAAGAGTGGGAGGGAAGGAGGGAANGGGAAGGAAGGAAGGGAGGGAGGGAGGGAAGGAAGAGAGGGAAGGAAGGAAGAGAGGGAGGGAGGGAAGGCAGGCCTGCCCCCAGAAGTAATGGAGTTTGAAGCTCCCAACAGAACAGGAAATCTCATTTTGTCTCATGACTGGGAAGATCAGATCTAAAAAGGCTGAACCTAGAGATTCTACCCTGACTACAAGCCTGGCTTGGACCACAAGTTGTGACAAGACAGGGCTTTTGCTGACTCCAGGCCAAAGGGTGGCACTCAGCTTATCAATAAAACTACTCACTTCAGGCAAATTCCAGCTATCCTCCTCAACTAAGGCCCACAGCAAGATTTTGAGATAATTTTATGTATTCCTAGTTCTTCAGAAAAGGCCCGTGAAGTCTTCACCAAAATTACTAGACTTCCACTTTTCCCCAATATTATTTTAGAATAAAGCAGTCCCCTGCCCTGCCCTTCCCTTCCCCTTCCATATGTCTGGTCTCAAACCCTGCCTGATATATGTAAGACTATAACTCACTGTACTGCTGGGACTCTCTTGACTTCTCATACAGCAAAACAATTCAGCTTAACCCACAAATAATCATTAAAAAAATCCTTCGAGCATCAAAGTACTTCCAGTAAGTCACAAAAATCTATTAAATCAAAATAACACCAACAAATCCAAAAAGCTAAAGTACAAGTTTTTGCTTTTTCTCAGATACCTAAGCAATCCAATAGAATAATTGTTAAGAACTAAAAACATTTCTCTTATTTTCTCTCTGTTTCTGAAGCTGGGGAAAACACTCAAGAAAATTCCCATGTAAGTAGAAATTTTCAGACACTGGCACCAATTGCTCCATATTTCTGGTCACCCATATAAGCAAATAAAATCAGTGCAACAATGTAGCCATTTGAACCATAGAGTCAGTTATAAACCCAGTTTCAAGTTAAGAAACCACCCATAATTTTGAAGGTTCTTTATTACCTCTTTCACAAATTCTTGTTCATTATATCCTTAATATAGTTTTGAACTTTGTCTGAAGACTTCACATTTCCTTTCAAACTTTATATCACATTCTGGTATACAAAAGTTATCTTGTACATCTTTTTCAAATGGCACAGCAAAGAATAAAATTATTAAGTACCTCATATATAAATACTTATCTAAATGTAAGCAGTTCAAATTATACCACTTAAAGAGAAGTGAGTATTAAAAATTACATCCTCACAATGAAGTACCTTTTAGACTGAGGAAAAGAGAGATACATTGGCTCCTAGTCTGTGTGTCAACCACAAGCTGCATTATCCTGTTCAGTGCTATTTTTGTGGGATTATTTTCATATTTAAAGAGCTCAAGGAATAATGCTGAATGAAAAACAACCTTACAATTTAAAAAGCTCATCCTATTACCATCATTGAAGCAGCAGGAAATTCAGCTGCTAACGAACACCTGTAATCTTAACTACATCTATAAAAAATTTGCTTTGCCTGACTGAGTATAATTGAGAGGAAAAAGCAGGCTTACAGTGCAAGAAAAATGACAGCTTCAGAAGTATTATAACCAAATTATCTAATTCCATTAAAGCAGTTTGTATGAACATATTGTTCTTACTACCTAAAAGAAGACTGAAGTGTATCTGACTCTATGTGAACAGAAGATTAATGGATCTGATTGCAGAATGGTCATTAAAGCATTAGTATAAAATTAGGAAATGATAAAATTCCCATTTAATCTAAACAAATATATACTATATACTCCAGGAAAAAAAAAAATCCCCAAACTCTCTCTCCTGCTTTTCCAATTTAAAATATTTCTCATTTAAAAA
Organism: Syrrhaptes paradoxus; assembly: GCA_013400615.1. NCBI lineage: Eukaryota > Metazoa > Chordata > Aves > Pterocliformes > Pteroclidae > Syrrhaptes > Syrrhaptes paradoxus. Next base: position 5,691 of record VZTO01007412.1, on the reverse strand, counting down.
TATAACCAATTATTAAATCTGTCACAAGTCTTCATATTGATCTAAATATGCATCTTCATTTTAATACAAGCAACCATAAATGCTGTATTTTTGAATTTTTCGTATCTTCAATGACATCTCACATTACTATGGATGCATAAGAATGACTATAAAACATTCTGCAACTCATCTTGTTAGCAGCATGTTCTTATACCAACACAAATACTCAAATGAAGCAGCACTGAACAGCAAATGCAACCCTCATGTTCTATCTCAAAAAAAATCAATTTACAATCTTCCACATGAACATCTCTCATTCTGTTTTTGTTTGTCCTTGCTTTCTCCTCATTAAAGGAAAATTGCAAAAGCTACATCCAGGATTAAAACCTGGATGAAGACAGGTTTCCACAGTATCTAGACAACTGTTGGAGAAGAGATTCAGAATATAAGAAAGAGACTATATAATCAAAAGGAAAAATAAAATGTTCTAAATACATGGAGAGTGGTTTTGGTTTTAGTTCGGGGCTTTTTTTCTTTTTTCTTAACAAGGCAGCAGGAAAAGGGCTCATATGTGTTTTTACAGTCTAACTTAGCTTTAACTCGCTTCTGTCCTGTAATTCCCAGACAAGACCAGCTCCACCATAGCCTTTCTGTAATCATAAACGGAAATCTGCAGAAACTGTCTACAGGCAACCCTTCTGGAATAGAAAAGCACAGGGTTGGAACGACTTAAAACCAACCCTAAAGTAGGAAGTGTGGGAAGATGGTGACAGGCCACCAGCCCAGCACATACGTTTAATCAGAGGAAATGCTCCTGAGGTGTCCCCAGGGGCGGGAGGTGTTCTGTCTCATTCCTGGGGGTTCAGCGGCACAGAACGTGTCTCATTCACAAAGCAAATGGAGGTACCTCATTGCTCTTCTTCATCTCATATAAATCCTCTTCTTTTTAATTTGGATGTCTTTCTTACTTTGGCAATGTCCTTTTTCTACCCCAAAAGCCAGGGACTGCCTGACCTCATATTCATACAACAAAACTCTGTCACTCCTCTTTCTCTGTGTCATGCCATTTTTGTAAACTCGCATTACTTTGCTTTAAAGATCTGTGCTCTAACCCACGATTGGGTCCGACACTTTTGCAGGAAATACACACTACAAAACTGGCAATTTTAATCAGTGTTTTTTTTCTAACTAAAGATAAGTTCCTCAACATGGTATCCATATCCCATCATAAGAACACTTTCCAAAACACTTAACTTTTTCAAAAGCTCCACTTTTATTATGTTTGTACATGCAGAGATGTCTTTTAATGCACCACTAGAAGTAACTGTCTAAAACCTTCTCTATTAATTTTAGTCAGCCAGTAAAATATTTTCTGTTATGTGTGTGTTGAAATAAAAATGATCCAAATGAAAAGTCATTTCTGCATGTGTCTTTATTTGTCAATATTTATTATTGAATGTCATTTGCACAGTGTGATACCATGTTAACTTTTCTGATACTTTACTATATAGGTTTGATTCAGAAAACAGAAAGGAAGCACCTCCTTATGCTGTGCATCTCTTCTGCTTGTACTTTTATAAATGCAAAAAAAGCCTCAGTCATCTTCTATTTTAACCCTGTTTCATACAAGTTTTCAGGTTTTTTACTTTTCCTTTGGCAGAACACATTCTAAACTGCTGTAGAAAAGTAACTGATTCATTCTGGGGTCATATACTATCAAAGTAATTATCGACTCTGTTTCAAATCCATAACATTCACCTCTTACTGCACAAAGGTGTTAACTTCAGTTTTTTAAGTGATTAAGAGTGACAGTGACCTCGAGTAACCAAAAAGCACTGTACAGACTGAACCACAGAATCACAGAATGATTTGGGTTGGAAGGGTCCTGAAAGACCATCTAGTTCAACCCCCCTGCCATGGGGGGGGAGTGACATCTTCCACCAGACCAAGTTGGTCAAAGCCTCACCCAACCTGACCTTGAACACCTCCAGGGATGGGGCATCCACAGCTTCTCTACGCAACCTGTTCCAGTGTCTCACCACCCTCACAGGAAAAAATTTCTTCCTAATATCTCATCTAAATCCACTCTCTTTCAGACACTCAAACACATTGTCATTACTTTTGTTAATTTGTGGGAGTTGCATATTAATACAAGTCAAACAAAATAAGTTTGTCCTTAACTCTAATGAAGAACCCAAAAATCGTTTAGACGACTTCGGTGATGCTGTACAACAAATTAAATCTTTTCCATCTACAAGCTGGGCAAAGTAAAAGGAGGAACGAATGTGAAGAAGCATCACTGCATCATAGATCTTTCTAATCAGAAACACACAAAGGGCCTCACTCCTTCATTGTCAAGTTCAGAGTATGTTTCCAAAGTATGGAAATTGTCAAAGGGTAAAGTACACCTGAAAGCATCACTAAAGTATCTGAGAACTTGACTTATTTGCCCAGTGCCCAGCCTGAACTATTACAAGACTGTGGTATCTGCTATGAAATAAACCAAGCACAGATCATTGTTATGTAGGGCCAAAAACCCAAAAAGCTCTGGCTTCCACCTGACCTGCTCAAATGATGAGGTATGAACAGAAAAGAAACAGAGAAGCACAGATGAACCCTTAACAACTTTTTGCCCAGATAACACACTTGGTGCAGGAAGCCAGCAGGTGATAGTAACCCAGGCAACAACAGTCAGATGGCTTTCTCTATGGAACAAGTAGAAGGGATTAGCCTGGGCTAATGGCACAAGACACCAAAGAAATCAGTGGTGGCTTAAACTAACCAGCTATGTTAGAAAGCAATAAACAACAAAAACAGTAGCCCCTCATGAAGAACATCCTTGCACAGATATCCCATTCTATTTATAAATACGTTTTACATTATGTGCCACGGATTGGTGTGGTTCTGCCCCTGTGGCTACCTCATCCATGACAACTAATCTAAAATATTAAGCTCTGTAAGCTACCATCATTTCCTGTGGTTTAGTTTTCTACTATGATCCTAGGCTTAGGTGGCCAGGAATGTACCCAGAAACCCTCCACATTGTGCCTGGGAGAAGAACAGAGATGCACATGGCCATGTTGTGCAGCCTTCCACCAAGGAACACCTAGCCCAGAACAGACCTTGAACTTTCCAAGGTTTCCACTGTACCTGGAGCAGTCACCTAGGTACCAGCATTGCCAAAAAAACTGTGATTGGTGTGTTTCACTACTCGTGCATGAATCAATTCTTACTTCGCATTTCCCACAATTCAAACAATCCAGACCAGCTTCTCCCAGTGGGGTTCAGTTTAAAGACCTTGTACCTGGAGAATACACTCCCTTGAGACATCAGCCCTTGTACTGTGCACCTCTTTGCCTATCCCAGTGTAGCTCAGGCTTTTAAGAATACTAATTAAGCTCCTGCTGTCTAATAACATGCACAACACTATTTTTACAGTATCATACAAATATTTAAAATGTTTTGACAGACTCTGTTCTGAGAACACTTAACTGAATATCAAATGACTAAATCACAGGAGTTCTTTAGACAACAGCTGATATGCTGTATGTAGCACAGGCACATGCTCAAATACAGTAAATGGCATTTATAGTTTCTAAAATTATGAAGATGGCATTAAGAAATCCAATACACATCAATGTTTCACTGTTTTGGGAGGATGACACTTTGAAGCATTATTGCTTTTAGTGTTTTCCTTATTTCTGTCTGAAAACACAGGCATATAAATCTGAATTTGTTAGCAGATACCATAAAGAGCCAGTATAAGGTAAAAAATACTACTTGCCTCCCGGCTTACAAGAGATAGGATATATTATTTTATCTATTTATCACTGTAAGGTACAAGAAAAGATACATTATTGACCTTTCTCCCCTTTGATCTTTCTCTAAATTACTGAAACACTTAACACTGAATGTTTTATTGCTCTTGTAGAAAATAAACCAAATTGAAACTGAACAGTCAGCCTCAGAGGTCTCTTCTCCCATCCATGTATGCACATACCCTTTGTTAGCATTAATGAGAATTACCCATGCATATGGATGAGAGATCAGACCCCTTAGTTTGTTTAGATGAGACCAATTTTAATCAGTGTGAGCTAATGCATAATTTTGTAGCACACTTGTGTGGTTTGTGAGTCAACACGTTTGAGGTTTTCACTTTACGTTCCAGGAGCACCCGTGTAGGCTGAGAATTTTTAAACAGAAGAATGACAAAATATTAGTCAAGAACATTATTTGCAGGGTACTTGTCCCCTGGTGAGGAGGAGTCATAGTGACACCGAGTGACCTTGCAAAAGCAAACCAGGACAGAGAGTGACTGCTGAATGCCAGAAGCATGATTTTGCATTGAATCCCTATCATCAAAAGAAGTCCTACAGCTGTCACTGAGGTCTGTTGTAATAAATCATTGCTCTTGTTTATTAAACACAGATCAGGAAACATATTCCTCGCGAAACTTCAAAATTTGCATTACCTCTAACCTCATGGCAACCTCACACTAAGCTCAGTAAACATGTTTATTCAAACAAAACAAGTATCAAGATAAATTATTTCAATGCATTACACAAATACCAAAACACTATACAAGGTGAGACCAAAGACCTGCTCAGGATAAAACTTATGCTACTCTGACCTCTATTTGAAAATTAGTTTCAGACTCAAAAACAAAGCCCCATTTTTATGTCAGATTCACTATCTTCCCACTGCTTAATTTTTTAGTGGTCATCATTTTCCTAACTCATTTCCATCAATCACTCTCCATAGAGATCAGACTTTTTTTTGAGATGGATGACTGTAAAGACACAGAACCATAGAATTAGTTAGGTTGGAAAAGACCTTTAAGACCATCGAGGCCAACCGTAAACCTAACACTCCCAAATCTACCACTAAAACATGTACCTAAGTGCCACATCTACACATCTTTTAAATACATCCAGAGATGGTGACTCAGCCACTTCCCTGGGCAGCCTATTCCATTCTACGCTTGACAACCCTTTCGGTGAAGAAGTTTCCCCCAATAACCAATCTAAAACTCCTCTTTTAGAACATTACTGTCAAGAAGCTTTTCATCTGGTCAGTAAATTATTTTTTCAAAATCTTTAAGAATCTTTTCAGGGTGCATTCATTTTTCATGAATTCTCATTGTAGCAAAAATTTAAAAAAATATTTTTACAAAAATACATGTAGGTAATAATCCATGGAATTTTACTTATAGGTTTGTTTCCATCTGTTTTATTTACACCACTAATTATTTAGGGTTGTGACCATCCCTCTATACTTTCATTTAGCCATAGTTGCATAAAAATTATTAAGACAATAAAAGTAACACAGTCACCTGACGAAAAGAAAAATAATAACATCAATCAAAAAAGTAAAAAAAATCCAAGTGTTTAGATATATCTTAAAATTAACAAACAAACCACTGGTGGAAATTTAATGAGAAACAATTATTCACTGAGCAGAAAGCATACAACACCAAAAAAGTTCATAAACATTGCAGTATCTCCACAGACTATGTACATCAAGACAAAACTAATGATTATATTTTTCTAAATTCTGTGAAGAGGCTTTCCTTTCCCATCTATTTCTAAAAATGTCTTAATCACCATGGCTTAAGTAGATCAATTAAATATTCTCACACACAGAAAGAACTCACCAAGCAGCTCTCATACTTGACTCAAAGGAAACATGTCCCACACAACTTTCTAGCTATCT
>VZTO01007411.1:0-15226 GCA_013400615.1 Syrrhaptes paradoxus | reverse complement strand
GACCGGCTCAACTGCACGTGTAGCTTTTCTGACACGACAAGAAATAAGGGTAGAATATGTGACATTATTATTTTCATGATTTCCACTTTGTTATTCTGTTTCAGTGACTAGTTCAATGACCAAACAATTGAACATTATTTGGAGATGTTCTTTGTCTTGCACATTCCATTGGACATTGTTTTACCTTTGTAATGTTGCCATTTTATGGGGATTGTCTTCAATTTGAGAGTTAGAAGAGTAGGGATAGAAATTGTCTGTCATTGCGACTGTCCAAACAGCAGAAACCAGATATCTTTGAAAAAAGAAATAATTTAGGTTGATTCTGGAAAACTGAAGTTTGCAGTCAAAAAAACAACGGACTCATTCATCCAGTTCGCCATCAAACAGACTAATTCAGCCCCTAATCTTTAACTCATGTGGAATGTAGCTAATACAAAACAGGTAAGCCTGAAGATCCTAAAATAATTGTATTAATGCAAACACTAGGCAGAGCTTATATTCAAGTCACATATGAATGTGATTCATGAAAAAAATACCATAATTGGAGTTTCATCAACTAAACATTTGGTTTTGGAGTCATCCTCCAAACTTTGATACTGAATCAACAGACGTGCTTGTGATATTTTGAGCCTTAACACTTGCATCTTTGCATACTTCTTTACACTTCAGCTCTGACTTTTTCTTCTCTTTTAAACTGAACAATAATGGTTTTTAAAAGAACATTTTTCTTTAAGAAAAATAGTAATTTTTGTTGGATTCAGAATGAACTTCAGAATGAACACTATACTGCAGGAGATCTAAATTAAGGAAACAGAAAACTGAGTTACTGTCTATATAAAGAGGTGTCTGCCTTGCACATACAAGGAGAAAATGTTGGAAAATTTAATTCCCAATAGAAAATGGAAAGTGATCAGAAGATTGTAGATTATATGCATATGTAGTATGCAAAAGTAACAAGTCTGTGGGAACAAATAAGGCAGTTTGTGAAATAAAGCTGTGAATTAATAATTCTGCTTTTAGTGGTGTAATTGCGATGACTGAAGGAGATGATAACATTTTGTGTTAACAAAAGACTCTTGCAATCTGATAAACACAAGTGATTTTTCTAAAAATGATGGGTATAGGAGATCATACACAATGGCTAAATTACATTCTACAAAGAGACAGTGCATAGAGTAGCGAAGTGTATTTGCAAAAAAAAAATCTGATGCCTTTTAGCAGGTGGATTATAAGCATAAAGAGGGACAATCACACACAGCAAAATAAGACATATGTAATATAAATATCAGGTTACTGAATGCATGTTACCAATTTTAGTGTTAAGTTATGCAAAATTCTTCATAATTCAAGTGATTGTAGCTACTGTATATTGATAGAGAATCTACAATAGCTATGTCAGTTATTCCGATGATCGCTGTTCTCCCTGTTAAAAATATTTGTGTGGCTTTTAGTTTGAACTTGCCTAGTTCTAGTTCCCAGCTACTGGATTCTCAGAAAGAGGCAGGGAGGTGGTGTTGGAAAAATGTTTCCCAGCTTTCCCCGCAAAAGTCAGCTGTTACCTCAGCAGAAAATCTCTGTCAAGTTCAATTTAAATAGAACACAATAGATGGAATATGTAAAAAGAAATCTCTATGTGTCTCTATATGTCTCTCAAAACCCACCATCAAAACCTGTCCATGGAGAGAGGCCAGTAGATGTGCTGTACACTATGAAAGAGAAGGAAAGCTGTCAGATGTTTAACACGAAAATAAACACAGAAGTAAAAATTTCCACTTCATCCTCCAAGCATAAATGGATCAAAATAATAATGACAATGAGGAGCAACTTTGCTTTCATACAACAAAAACTGTCATGGTCAATGGCCTTGAGTGCTGAAAGGATACAGGAGATGTACAGGGAAGTGACAAGGTGGAATTATTCTAATGGAGCATTGTTAGTGAACCAGTAGTACGTCTCAGTGGTACGTGAAGACCAGAGAATTTTGACCTGCAAAATAGTATGCTGTGAAATAGTGCCAGATGTGCAGTAATCATGGACAGATCCCATAAGATACGTGCTTGCTGTGCAGATGGGTGGGGTCTTGTAAGAAGAGCATTACCTTGTTATGTGGTGTGGACCCATTTTTCTGGATTCCTTATCTGGGTTCAGGAAGGAGACTGAATATAGATGGTTAATTCCTAATGGAGTTTAATACTTTGTGAGAGATGGATAGATTCATTTATATACCTTTTGGCATTCATTACAGCCTTTAGAAGAAAAGGGAAAGCTAGGATGAACTGCTGTGATTGTAGCTGTGCTGCATATTGTGTACATGGGCAAAGCTACTGTGGAAAAGATACAAATCTGTATGTTGAATAATTATGATAAAAAAAATCTGTATATAAATTCTGATTAATTCACGAGGAGGTCAATTGCAATAAGTATGCGGGATGTTCCCTCAGAAAATGTCATCAACCGTGATTTTGCAAAAGCAGCAACTAAGACTCAGGAAACTCTACAGAAATCCCTGCTCCTCAAAAAAAGGATAAACAAAATGACAGCTGTATGTCTGTTTTTTACCAAGATCAACAAATGTTGTTTACATTACTGGAGTTCCTTTTAGGTACAAATGAATTTTAGCAATTCTACCAGTAGCATTTTCCTCTTTCAAAGTACTGATCATGGTCTAGAAAAGCAACAGTTTAGACTTAAGGACTCTGTTACTGCACAAAGAACACCAGCAGTTTATATATCCAGGTCTCTTATATTCTCAGAAAAAGACGGTGAAGTATATAAAAGAAATATATTCTGTTGTCATCAACCGTGTATGTTTATCGACATATTCACGGAAGCTGGGTAGCAATGGAGTCTCCAGAAACAGCAATTGAAAACACTTTCCTGATGGCACCATTGGGACAATTAATTATTTAGTTTCACATGGAGAAATACGTTAGTGTAACTAAATGCAGGCAGGAGAGAACACAACACTTTAAACAAAGTGTTTCTCATTTAAAGCACAAATTCATCTGCATAGGTCCAGTTCACTGTTGTCAGCAAATATGCAGTTTCCAGTACCATTGACTGGTCAAAATAGCTATATTATTGACAGAAGCAGAAAACAAGGTATTCAATAATATACCATTTATATATTTATACTTTTCTTCCACAGCTCTGTGTCTGTGTGTCTGTGTAATTTTCAAAGACGAAAATCTTCCATGTCACTTGTGAAAATAATTTTTTATTTGGAAAGAGGTAAGTAATTGAGATGCACTGTTTTGATTTCATATTAATTCATAAATGTGATGATCTGTATTCCAGTACAGATATTAACATCAATATTGCATAGTCAAAAGATGGTGAAAGTATGTATACAACATTCTGATGGCTTAGGTGTCATTATGTGATTATAAAAGAAAAATGAATGTGTGAAGATTTTACCTACATAAGAGACTCAGTATATAAACATTTCATCCTAAAAACTGTCAATAACTAAAAATTCAAGAAATTACAGTATGTGGTACTCTGCAAAACTCAAAATTGAATTCAGTTCTATTTCCTAAACACATGATAGCTTCTGTATATGGAGTATATTGCATTCACACTCAGAAAGGTTACTACCATGGTCTATTAGCAGAATAATAAATAATGATTATACCTACACACCCTGGAACTGCAAAAAATGATATGCACAGCAATGAAAGGAATGGGTCCTGCAACTTTCTCCCCACACTTCTGCAATCAGGCAGTGCCAGCCACTAATTTACATAGGGTATTTATTATCTGTTCTTCATAGAGAAAATTCACATATTTGTAGTATCTTCCAAAACAGAAACGCAGATAAACAACCATCAGGAATTGAAAGAGTAAAAATTATGCTTTTCCATGACATCTTGGTGCCCCATCATTGATTTCAAAAGCCACTGTGGAGTGTTTTACATTTCCGCACAGTTTCTTATGCTCTGCTCCCACATGCTTTTGTATCATCTTCTACATAAGCAATCCCATTTCAATATTACACAGTTTAGCCCAATATGATCTGCCCTCAAGAAGAATTTACCTTCCTCTTTCAATGCTAAGCTAATAAAAATCATGCACCCAGTCTTCCAGAGTTACCACAGTATAGCTGAATTAACTTTGTTTTATTTTAACATTTTGATTCATATATGATTTGGATTGTACGTCAATGTCAAAGAATTTCCCAGAAATCTCTGAGAAATTAGATATTCTACCATTCTGTTTTAAAGGTCAAGAATTATGACTTTTTAAAACTTCTAACTCAAATTAGATAAAGAAGAATCAAGGCTGCTTAGCATTGTTTAATATAGCTATTTTTGACATTAGGAAAGTAAGTCACTTAGTATGCACTGCATTATTGTACTATTGTGCTGGCACCAATTTGTTTGTTTACTGATTTAAGCTAATTTAGCCAGTTTATAACATGTCAGAATTTTTCCAGGGGTTATAGAATACATGCTTTTTGGAGGCTTGCACAACCACTGATAATTAGAACATTAGCCCTTGGGTTGTTTCCTTTCTGTTTTTCCAAAAGGAATAAAAAACCACCTCAAAGTATTAAAACACCTGGGTAATTTATATGGAACACACACAACATACACATACACTTTCTTCTCCAAAACAGTAGAGCTTCTGTTTCCATGCTGGCAAGGAAATGATTGATATAACTAACGACTGATGAAGTAAAACCACTAGCCATTAATAATTTTGCGGTAAGCTTGTGTCTGTTGTTATACAAATTAAGGACCCGATTCCTATGTGTATTCTTCGTTTACGCTATACAGAGATAGAAAATGGCATCTTAAATTGACTCTTATGGCACTTCTGTTAAGAAAGGTTGCAGCATTGCGTAAAACTCCCTATTTTAGATTTGCTACCAAATATTTTCACTGAAAAATTCTATTCAGGTAAATTAAAAACATTTATGAAAATTATTTTTTTAAAAAGCTATAATATTTTTTCCACCCCAGAAGGGATTACCATTTTTTTAAAACAAATTATAGAACTTTTTGATGTGAAAAGACCTTTCTTCCTCATATTCCTGAAGTAAATTTAGCCGAGAATCAAACATGTCCTAATTGTCACACATACCTTTTCAGGGAAGGAATTGCTTGATAACTCACTGGAATTTTAAATGACTGATGTGTTGGAAACCAAATGATCAATGTTCATTTGCAAATCACTTGCAACAAAACCAATAGTTTAATAATAGTTGGCAAATTAAGCCAGACAAAGTATAGTCACTTCTACTAGTAAATGAATGGGAAATTTTTTAAGGCAAGAACAGTGTGACATTTTCTTTTATTTGGTTTAAAATGTATAGTCTGTTCATATTACTCTCAACAAATTAAATGGGATTGCTCACAGATGTAAAAGGGTGGGATTGCACCCCCTGTATAAATTAATATTATATTTTTGTTTGGAATACAGTTTCTATATCTATTGAGAAAACAGCACTGAATGGAAAACTTCAAATGTTTCAAAGCATCAACAAAAACCTGGGGTGAGGAGAATACAAAATGATGCCACTCTTTCTTTTCCGACAAAGACTTAAGGCAAAGACGCTAAAGGTTTTTTTGCCTTGTCACCTTTCCTAGAAAAATAGAAAAAAAATTTAAATGAAAAAAACTGCACATAGAGATTTCAGTGAAAACTTCTTAATATTTATTGTTCCTAGGTGATTTATGCCTAATAATTAAGTAAACCAGCAATTGCTTCACTGGTGTCCTGCCCAAGATCATAATACAAGGCTGGTGAACATCCAAGTTGTAAGTACCTGCGGGAAGCCTTGGGATCTTGGAAATTTGGCTTCTGCAGCTGAGATATTACAGGCAGATTTTTGTGTTTATATAAAGCAAAATCTTACAGACTTCACTGGTGCCAAATGTCAATTTACGAAGGATTTTGTGGCAGGATTCAAATACATAAACTACATAACACCCCTAGAAACAATTAAGAAAATTCTCCTGTCAAACTATACACATTGGGGGGAAATAAAAAACCCAAACCAGCCAAGATTAAAACATAAACATCTTTGTTCAAAAAATGGACAATATTTACCTGAGCTGAACCATGCAGTGTCCTGCTTTGGCTAAAACGCTTTTTCCACAACCAAAGCCCAGCCGAGGCCCTGTGGTAGCTGCTGCCAGCCCGCGCTACCTGGAAACCCCAGTGTCCTGTGCACAAAATCAGCGCTGTAGGCGACTGTGCCTTTGGTTTTATTTTTTATTATTTTTCTTTAAATGCTGTTAAAACATCATGGTAAAGTTCCTGGGCTGCACTGAGGCCTCTTCTTAGTGCCCCCTCCTTGAGGGCCTGCGTGACACTCGTCAGCCATTACCACAGTGGCCTGTGGAGAACAGCCCAGCTCTGGCTGCCTTGGCTACCCTGAGGGCTCTTACCCTTCCTCCCGCTGCTTTTAAGTCAGGGGCTCAAAAGCGTAAGAGGACTGGGGATGGGGGAGGCAGTTTGGGCTGCTGGGGGAGGAAGGGAGGAGGGAGGAAGGGCAGGATGAGAAGGCCACCAGCATGGCATGCACCACCCACCCAGGAGCGGAGGGCTGCAGGCATCCCAGGCCGCTCGTCATTGTCCCTGACGCACCCCACAACTCCGTATCAAAGCAGTTAACAAGAACCACAGTGTAAAACTGCCTGAGTTTTCTTTCTGCCTTTGCAAGCTATTGGCTCCTTCACTAATAATCAGGATTTATTACTGGGCCCATCTGCTGCCTCTCTAAGGTCAAAAGGTAAACCGCAGCCATTGCTGATGTCACCATCAAGGTAGCGAGTGGCAAATGGACCCTGACAAGTGTAGTTTTAAAAGAATATTGTGGCAAGAGCACTCTGAGCATGGAAGTCAAGCTGATAAAGAAAATACAGTCCAAAATACTAAAAAGATGTCAGCTTTTAACCCATTAATCCAAGTGATGGAGTCCAGCTGTCAGTCCTATATCTGAGCAGCAGCCAGAAAGAAGAATGATCTCCCATGCCCAGTGAAGTGTAATCAGGTCAATCTCTCTGCAAGAAAATTCCCAGCACATTGCATTTTACTGTATTCTTAGTGCGAGCTCCTCAAAGGCACCAAGAAGTAGGAGTGGAAAGAGGATGAAGTCCTTGCGACAGCATTCACTATTTCTTCTTGATGTAACGATGTTTCATGAAGAGCCATCAGTCTGGTTTTGTTTCTCAGCTTTTCGTTTTTGTGCACCAAGACCTGGCTCTGAGGCATTTATTTCTATAGCTAAAGCCACATTTTCCGAGTGCAAGGGATAACCTCTGTCCCTTGCAACTGCAGCCCTCCTGATTTCTGATGGTGCACCAATAAAGATCACAGTTTTCTTTCTGCATTGTTCTGTATTTTTATTCAGGGTGATGTAAAGGGACCGCAGCTAAGGTTAAACTCTCCAGATAATTTTGTTGGTATGTTTTATCAGTATCTGGGCAGGAAACTCCTTTTCAACTACATTTCCAGCTGAGAATAGAAAGTGAAAAGGGCAAAAAGCCTGATGCGAGATAGAGCGGTCCTTTTTCCAGTGGAGATGGAGGATTTACCTCACAGTTTGAGAACAAATTAGAAACTGACAATGTGTCAACAAAGAATTACTTGCTTTGTCTCAGCTAATGTTTCAGAGAGGTTATCTATATCCGTGCAGCAACACTGCAAACAAGCAGCAGGTTGCTGACAACTGATGTAAATAGCTACAATTCCTCTACTCTCAGGGTCATACATTACTAGCGTCATTTTCTTCTTTCCATATCAAGCAATTGGTGGAGATAGTGATTTGTAGCACATATATACAAATGAATTCCCAGTCAACAGAGATGTAAAGCAGATTTTTTTTTCTGATTTCAGGTGCGGGTCCATCAGCAAGTACTCATGGTGTGCAAAGACTCCAGCAATTTATTTTTGCCTTCTGAGGGCAGGATGGGGAGTAAAAATCTAAGACATGGGTAGGTGGAAGCTTGTTTAGATTAAACCTTCAGCTCTTTTGCTTTTCCACCTTGCATATAAGGACATAGCATAATCAAAACGTACATTCCTTTCCAGGCAACCAGAAATAAGAAAGTACAGTAGCATAGACTCTGCATATGATTGGTGGTAAGTCTTTCTTATTAAGCTCTCTTTAATGTTTCAGGTGATGATGACTGAAATTTGAATTAAGACTCTCTTTTACATGGATGCCACTCACTTTCTTTCCACGTTTATAGCCCTTTGATCATTTTCTGCTAATGCCACTGCTAAAAATCCAGGACTGATCAGTCAAACCCAGATTCACCTCCAGACAAAACTCTCCTTATGTACCTTTCTAACATTCCAATCCTATCACCCACAGACAAGAATATTCCAAGCCAGACTCTGCCAGTTTTAAAAACCAATTAGCCACAGACACACATCCAGTGATGACACTCTTAAATGGGCTATGTTCAGAGGGACTGAAATGGGACTGAAGTTCAGACCTCACACCGTATTGTGAAGGAGAGCAACTTGTGAGCAGAGGGACCTGTGGGAAGCACTGAGGCTTGGAGACTTCCCTCCAGCAGTGCTGTTCATTGCACGAGGGGAGCCAAAGCAGTGCTATTTGGGCCTGCCTGTTGTGTAGTCCAGCACATGTCTGCACAGCTTGTTTCTTCTTCTAACCTTTCCTTATCCACCTGGTTCCTCAAAGTGGTGTTTTTGCACCGCCCTAGTGCAGCTGGCAGTATTTGGGAAGGGAATTGACTAGAAGTCCTTAGCAGTCCGCTGCCATTTCTCTGCTGCTCTGAGTCAGTTTTTGCCTGTTGAGGCTCAAATCACAACAGCTATCTGCATCTGAGGAGGTTTGTGCAGGAGCGTGCATGTTAAATGTGTTCAACATGGGTCAGCTGCTGGAGGCTGAAGTGGTATAATCTTGGGGGATTTTTGAAGCACTCACTTTAAATGTTTGTGCTGCCACAGTGTGTGAATCTTCTCCCATTTATGCTACATAAATTACTAAGAATTAAATTGTCTCCTGAAAAGTGAGAGTTTTAGATGTGGAGTCTACATTCAATCATCAAAGTGCGAAAGGTTAAAAGTCCTGCTTTCAGTACCAATTTCAGCACAGCCTTTACGTTTGGAGCTGTCTGAACACCTGGGTTACTATCCAGCGTATTTGATTCTCTAGAAAAAAAATGGTCTGCAAAGAAGGCTTAAGAGTAAATAAACTAGTCACAGTGGTCAGATTGTCAGTCATGGAGGTTACATTCTCTCTCTGTGCAAGGAATGAGTATGGCAGGAGCAGACAGGGGACAAATTTACCCCCTGGTACCTCACCAATCTACCTGCACTCAGAATAGAACTAGCTGCTTCTAGAGATGATGGGGTATTTTGGTCTCTGTTTTTTTCTTTCTTGGCCTCTGCTGAGGTTAAAACTGTGCCAGCTGCTGATAACTCTAATGGGGTTTTTCTGATATGGAAACCTATTCACCAGAGATCATAATGGGAGTATCAGTGTTTAATACAAGTCCTTTGCAGCAATCAGATATTAGTGGCCTTTAGTCTGTATTGACCTCATAGGCCAGAGCAAAGCCAGGAATGCAGAGGCGGGGGGAAGGGGCGCGTGCTGTGGCTTCTCTGTTTCAATAATACAGAAACAGAGATGTGACAGATTTTAAAAGGAATCCTGTAAACCTTTACCTCTTTGCAGTCATTAAGGGAAAAGCCGTTTACTTGTTTTAAAATAGAAGGGAAAAATAAAACCATACACAGAAATACTACGCAATAGATAAAAACGTGCATTGGGAGGAACACAATTTAGACTCAGAAGCACCATTGTACTTCCCACAATTACATTTGTTCACCTGCTTCTTAAGAGTACGCTTGTGGCCTGTTAAGAAAATGGAATTGTTTGCTATACAGAGGCTCCTAGGTGCAAAGTCTTGTATTTTTGTCCTCCTGTTGTACTGTGTGCAGGTTTTTGAGTTTTATTTCCAATTTTTAATGTGTCTTCACTGTGTTCTTTTTAATTATGGAAGTGGAATCTCTTAAGTCTATTTTGTCCTTCAAATCAGCATGGCAAAAATATCAATTCAGATAATGAGACACAGGTGTGCCTTGCAGGCATTCCATAAATTCTTTAGCGGGGAATCAGCCCAAAGTTACTCAGTGCATTTCTATAATTGTGCTACATTAGGCAAATTCACTATATTAAATAGCCCACATGCTCACATTTCCACCTGAGTGGGTTGACACTAGGTTGTGCACTTGGGTTGTAATAAATAATGGTCAAGCAAAAGCTATTAGTTTAAGCAGACTTGCTAAAAAGAACTTTTCTGCTTTTTTCACTCCCTTGTTTATTCAGGACTATTCATTTTTGCATTTTACTTCAAAGCAGAAAAAAAAATGGCAATAGAAGTTTCCACTATTGTCATTCAGGTCAATGAGCAGTTGGTGTCATTTCTTAATTTTTTTGTCCTTCCTTCTTATCCTTTCTTTTTACAGCAAAGGTATTAATGTGTGTGAGACACTGCTCCAGCTCTAGACAGTCATTTTTCAAATAACTTCTTTGTGTGTCAGATCCTTGATCTGTAATTTTTTGGATCAAATGGTCTGATTGCTCCTCTATGTGTTTGTAACTTCATTCAAAGCATTGGAGACATTGGCACCATTTTGATCAGATCCTCAGAAGACATTACTGAACATTAATTGCCTAAGATAACAGATAATTGTTTCATTTTGTCTGTGATTTTTTTTCCCCTTCAAACTCTATTTGTTTCTCTGACTGAATAAGTATTTTAGTCCCTCATCTATTAACTTCTTACTGCCCTGTGGTCATTTGTTTCTAGTTATTTAGAGGTGGGGATTATTATTTTTTCTTTTTAGCAATTGGTTGACACAAATTAAGCATTATGAGATTCTTCCCTTTTTATTTCCATCATAAAGAATCTTCATGGACTGAAGCCTACCTGTCAAAGAGCAAAAAAAGTTGTAATTCAAACTGGAGATTACTGTCCAGAAGGTTGGTAAAAATAAAAGAGTGTACTATGTATCAAAGCTCTTCAAGATCAATAGTCAACTTCTTTTCACAGATCATTTCTTGAAAGGCTAATAATTTTCAGTGTCTGTCATATAAAATTGACCACTCAGTTGTGATGACCTTGTTCTACACAATGACTGCAAGTCCAGCTGTATCATCTGTAGAGATGTTTTATTAAGACTGCGGGTCCAGTTGTATAATTTGTAGAGACTGTTTAATTAAGGCTGTGGAACTATTTGCTCCAAAACAACACAATAGTAAGAAGCCCTTCAGCAGCAGAGTTTTAGAGCAATGAAATATTGTAACTAACGGTGGAATGAAATTATTTGTAAAATTCGATAAGAATAATTTAACCACTCTATGTGTTTCAATTTAATTAGTTGTTCTTGTATCTGACTGTGTTAGAAATACTACTTTTTTTGTGCAAAATCACTGACTCCTTATTATCTCATCACAGCCCTCTTCCCACCTTTTTCTCCCACTTCTTTGAATCTGCTTAGCTGATCATAATGCTTATGAAAGCAACACCTTTAAAGAAAGCGTATAACTGCTGATTTTACTACTTATTTCCTTTTTACGTGTCAATAAAAAGGTAATTACATTTCATTTGTTTTTAGAATTATAATTGACTTGGAGGAAAAAAACTTGCCTGCTGGAACCAAAACTCAGAGATTAAAGCAAAAAGAAAAACAATAAACTTGTCATTTTCTCCAAGATAAAAGACTTTGCTACAAAAAAAAATCAATTAACACATTCCTAGAAATAATTATTTTGAAACCAAAGTGACCACTTCTTCTAAAAGATATTGTTCCAATAAATGACCAGGTACTGGAGAATTATATCCATGTCAGGACAGTTATATTAAAATGAATAGCAGGAATATATTTGAAAACCCTTAGTTATTGATGCTAAATTTAAAGTCAATTGAAATAATGTTTCTTGTATTGCCATTCTCTGCCTTCTCTCAACTTTTCTTGCACTTTTTAAATAAAAATACTGAGGAAAACATCAAATCATATTCAAAAGCCCAGCAACTTTCTGGGGACAGCACCTGCTGATTTTATATTTTGTTACCTTTACTGGCCTGCTTACAGCTGGTCATCATTTAGTGGAAAGTCTTAACAGTTGTAAAATTTGCCTTCACTGGTGTCAAATGCAAAGTCATGTTGACAGAGGCTAGGATATACTGGGCAACTTATGAGTGGACTTCTTTTTATCAATATGATAGCTCTTGTATAATAGCTTTTATCACCTGTATAACTTCATTAAGTTCAACTGAGCCATGTCTTATTGACACCAGTGTAAATCTGGATAAGAACAGATACTGAAAGAAATACTACTTTTGTAGATAGCTTTTTTCTCTATAGCCTTTTTCTTCCAACAGCTCTTAATTTTTATCAGCATCTTAATAACAATGCACAGTGGTCCTTTTGCTGCCACAAACTATTTTGTGTATGTTTTTAGCAGTCTTACTCTACTCCTTGTACAATGATTTCCAAAACGCATGTGCCTGCTACAGATATGAAGCCTTGTGCTGCCCTTCATTGTGTTAGGCAAGCACATTCTGCTCACACTTGAAAAAGTTTGTGATTCTGCATCTTGGAAGTAGGTTGCCTGTCAGCAGTTTTATGCATTTTAATGCAGTATTCGGTGACATCTACGGAGGGCTGACTGTTTCCTCAGAAACAAGAACTCTCCCTGTGAACACTGACTCTCAGACAGCAATATGCAGTCCTTTAGGCTGAATAATCCAGGCTCTAGAATATCCTCTAATTATTATTTTTTACACCATCACTGAGTCATTTCTATTGACCAAGTTTCGAAGCCATCTGTCCCTTTAATTTAACACAAACTCGTCTCCTACAAAAGGCTCTGGAGCATCCTTTTATTAGTAGTAGTATATGAAACTGAGCAGCGTTAATAGCATACATTCAAATACTGGTTTCATCAAGAAATATGCCAAAACTTAACATCTGTGCTTTAATTCATGCATGAAGTACAGAATCTGCAAATCTCCCTCCTCTAAAAGAAAGATTTTTGAAATCTATAGAGATTTAAAGCAAAGAAGAATACATAGCATGTGGTAAGGACAATAAAGATCTATAAATTAGGGGGGAAATATGCCTACTTGAGTATTTAATGGTTTTATGTGTCTGTCTGTCTGGCCGGCATTGGTGTAGAAAACACAAACACATGAGTGAGTGAGCTTGAGAGTGGCACTTTTTGACAGAGTTACACGCTATTGGAGTCAATCAAGTGGGGAGTGAAAAATTCATTTTCTGACAGGGGTGTCAGCAGAATCATCAGACGCTGATGACAACAAATCCATAGCTGGAGAAAAAACCTGACAGGGTGGAAAACAAGAGATTGTAATACTGATCCCTCCTTTTCAGCTGTCCAGAACATAATTTCACAGCAATTATTGCCCCAGCTGGTTTTACTAACTGCAGGCCGTAGATGCTGCTCTTGTTACAGGGCACAATGCACAAGAAATTAAACAAAAGTGGAGAAAAATGCTGTGTCATGGAAAGGAAATATTATTTCCCCCACTGTAAGCTTTGAGGAGGATGAGGTCAGCGGAGGAGGACTGATGTAGATCTTAGAAGAATCTGAAGAGTGTTATTGACCTACTCTGAGGTTAACTCAACAGAGCCCATAGGTTAGTAAATCCTCCCTCTTTTTGATAGGTATGGGATTTCTGATTTACATAGCTGTTATGCTTTGATTTATTAAAGTGAGCCATAAAAGCAAGGCTATGGTTACAACAAAGGGATAAAGGGATGAAGATGTTTTTAAGCAGTAACTTTTTGTTGTTTGTTTTTCACATGTTAAGTGCACTCTGTGGACTATAGTGACGAGGGTCCCATTTCCAACACAGCATGGAGTGGGTGATCTTGTCAACTGTAAAATGAAGCCATAAGAGCACAGCATGAAAATGTATTAGCAACAGTTAGATAAGGGAAACCTCAGCAAGGCGTACACACTTTCAATTGGTGAAATAATGCTTGTACAAATTGTTTTTGGNGAAATTGTTTCCCAAGTTGACAGATCTTGTGTACAATGATAAATGACAAAGTGCTATGCAGCTGTCAGCCTGTGCTCAGGGAAATTGCACAGAAATTCCCCAATAATAATAATAAATATGCGTTTCTCCAAACAGAAGGTATTTTAAGCTAGTAAGCACAGTGGTGTAGTAAAGTAGTATTAAACAGCAGTGAGGTGATGCTGAGAAAAGATTTATATATTTGTACTTATCTAGCAGCTCTTTACTGGCTATGACATGCTGACAAGGAAACAAGGGTTATGAAAAATGATCTGACACTATGCTGCTAAATCTATGAATTTCAAAGTGTGGAATAGTCTGTGGCTTGCCAGGATTGAGTTATTCCAATGATTGTTACAGAAAAACTAGGACTGTGATAACAAACTCTAAATGCATTAGTACCATAAGGAAGCCAGTTAAGTGAAGTGACACAGATGACAGTGGCATGTCCTTCTGGAAAGTTATAGACTTTGTAAAAGAAGATTAAAGGTGCTCAGTCAATTTAAAACATTTTAAAAGCAGCCCCCTCTGTTACAAAGTATGATTACATAAAATTTCCAAAAGAATGCTGAAGAGTACACAGTACAAATCCTGTGCCAGATACTAAAACAGGTTGAACACTTGTTGTTAAGAGGACTTTTAGACTATAACATAAACTGAGTGTCTGAGTTAAGAAAGTACTGTCCATATGTTTTTGAGTGGGCCTCAAACATTTGAACCTCCATCCAGCGTTTAATTGAATAAAACACCGAGTGTGTTTTAATAAACAAACTGTTGTCTCATATACATTGTTGAGGAGGTGCTGACAGTCTCTGTTGTGGAATGTTACTTATTCCAATAGAAGACAAATTTTTATAGTCTTCATTGTCTTGTCTACCAACCATTTTGTCTTCCTGAAAATGCTATTGAGTTTCATTGTTCTTTGACTTCTGCAGGAATTAAAAATATTTCTTGGCATCAGGTTACTTGTCTGAAGATATTTTGTGAGACTGATATTAAACTCAGCTAAGACATTCTTCAAGTTTGGCACAGTGGGAAATAAAGCATGCGTCATTTTCAAGTATGACTACAGCTTTCTAAGTGTCAGGGTCAGAAAGTCTCAGAAAGACTGGTTAAATTTTGCAGTCTCATTCATTCTCCAGTGTTTTACTGCAGCCTGGAACTTCCTTTTATTTCCCTAATTTAAAAAAAAAAAA
>VZTO01007409.1:0-14720 GCA_013400615.1 Syrrhaptes paradoxus | reverse complement strand
TGTAGTGCTACTACTGTTTCATGTGATTATGGTATTTAGTATTTTGCTCTATTTTTTCCCAGTGTGTAGAATGTTTATATAATACAGGAAATCTAACATTTCATGCAATGTTCTTCTCCAAATACGC
This sequence comes from Syrrhaptes paradoxus, assembly GCA_013400615.1. NCBI lineage: Eukaryota > Metazoa > Chordata > Aves > Pterocliformes > Pteroclidae > Syrrhaptes > Syrrhaptes paradoxus. Next base: position 14,593 of record VZTO01007409.1, on the reverse strand, counting down.
TGCATAAAGGTTGAATAACTTGACCCTTGGCTTTTGCGAAGTAAATGAAGATTTAATGTAGCACCTGAATCTTCAAAAAACTTTTACAGGTTTAGGTGGCCCTTTCTAGTCCATAAGGGAAACCTGTACTTGCTATGATACAAGTAAGTTGAAAATGGAACATTTTATTTCTTTGTAATAGATTTTTCTTTTGCCTTTTTTGGTTTTGCTCATGCATTAAATCAGTAGAGCGTTGTTTGCACAAACAGAAAATTAACATACTAACGAGACTGCTGCATTTTGGGTTTCTCAGTCATGCAGTAAATACTTGTAACATAAATGGGAATATTTTCAGTAACTATGAACTTGTTTCAAAGGTCTTCGGTACTTTTAAGGAGAGCAATACACATTTGAAGTCACCTTATTTTTATTAAATTATAAATCTTGCAAAAAAAAAAAGGGTATTGTGGCACAGTAATTTTGTACTGATATCAAATATATAGCTATTAAGCTATGGTTTTCCACTCATTCTTTTAATTCTAATTCAAATTTGATTGATTTTATTAGGTTGTATTTTTCTATATATGTATACAATTTCAAAATTATGATTGGATAAACTGAAAAATGGAAGTATTGATTCTGATATTTAGAATTTTGGAATAAAATACCTCTTAATTAACAGGAATTCTGTTGTTTTTTTTTAATCCTAGGTGTACTTTTTAAAATACATTTAATTCACCTGAAAATATTTCATACTGTATGTTTGTAATCCACAGTTATCTGTGAAATACAAAAAGGTCACATTTATACAACTTTTACATGTTCAGCTGAAGCGGCACATAATAACCTTGAATCAAAAAGTTTTGTAACCCCAAGCAAGAAGGAGGATCTAGTCACAAATTATATTCTGTCACTAGAAAACTGATTTCCTACAAAAATATTTGTATACCAAAAATAAATATTTCAGATTTTATAGCTGCCACATCACAGTGAAAAATGGTGAATGGTGTCCTTTGGTTAGGAAAATCCTCAGAGAGATGGTGTTTCTTTTCTTCTTGTATTATTAGACTGATTTTATCTTAGTATTACATGATTTCTGATTAACAATCATACTCATCTTCGTCATTGAGGTGACAGTAAATATTTTGTGTCACAATAAAGGCATACATGTTGATTCTACATTGCTAGAACACTTATTTAGAAATAAATGTTGGTGCTTGTGAGCCCTTTAGAAAAACTCCAAACTACACAGTTCCCTGGATTGCTTAGTGGGGAATTTGTTAAGAAAATAATTAAAAAGGACACTGAAAAGATGAAAAACAGGTATGTGTTTAATCAGTGACCTCACGGTAGCTATTTCCTACTAGCTTTCACAAGCGTATCACCTAATGTGCATAAAAAACATCACAGCACTAGTCAAAACACAGTGCAGCCAACACAGGCCTAGTTTTTGTTAAATAAGATCCCTTTAGTTAGTTATCAGCACAGTGATCACTACATCTGTTCAGCAGTTCCAAATTAATGCATTATTGAGAAGTTATTGACTACAGCTGTCTTATTACAGCAACAAGGCAACAGAATGTTTTTTAGATGTTATGCCACAACCACCTTAAACAAAACAATGGTCCATGTCTTGATTACTTACACCAACACAACTCCACTGCCTCCACTTGAGTTACGCTGCTTTACATTGTCTAGGTTTCTGACTCTTTGCATGTATGGATGATATTTTATTGTATGCTTTTATCATTTTTATCGTTAGTTTGTAAATTAATCACTAATACATTAATACTTTATATTAGTACATTAATACATTTTTAAATTGCAGTTCAAGTAATTTTAAGAACATGGTGAACAACTGAAAAGACTTTTTAAAAAAAATATTTGTATGAGCATCTCATCAATATATGGTCTCATATATGTAAAGAATTAGGGTTAGTGCTGTCAGCAGCCCATCTTCTCACAAGGTGTTTCACAATCCATCTGTTGTACTGCATCTTTCTGATAAACCTTCTAGAAGTTTGGTGCTAAATCATTACCTCTCTTACAGACATACAGGACATGCTAAGACTAACCGTGCAGGACACAAATGCACAACACAGACTTGCCAAATGTGAGAAACAAACAAAAAAATGTCAGTAAAATACCACATTACTAGCGTTTACAATTTCACATGCAGACCATGTCTGTGTGTTACTATTTTTCAGGGAGTTTTTCAGAATCTATGAAGGCTTACATTTCTGTGTCATTTGTGTACAAGCTTTTCAGTCCATGACAAAATATCAGATGCTACGTTACATCCCTTCAGTGGTTGATGACGATGGTTGTAATTTGTTTAAAGTTTGCAGAGTGTGTGACCAACCTTTAAAGACTGCAGGAGTTACTGTTGGACATATTACCTCAAACAAATGCTCAGGTAGTTGAAATACATTATTTATTATGAGCTTTCATCTTCTTTCAAAGAAAATTTGGTTAAGAAAACATAATCCTGATTATGATTTTTTATTGTGTTATTGTGTACTCTAGTCTCCTCCCGGTATTATCTAAATGCAGAACAAACAATTTCCACAGGTGTTATTCCCCTTTTGGAGCCATTTTCAACAAAACTTTTATCACACACTTAACAGATCTGTTTCAGAACTTTATAAAATGAATAATTGTGCATATTCACATCATCAACATGAATTGCAAATATTGCAGATGCCAAGTTGGTTCAACTATTCCTCCCCAAATAAAGTTAATTTATATCTTTCTAAAACCCCAAGTCTACAAACATTGGGAAATGAACATGTATGTGATCCACATTCTCAATACCACATAATATTTCCTCAGACAAACTCATTAACAAAGGAAATACATTGCTCAGAGCATTAGCTAGCTTTCTGTAGACCCCCTTCTACCACCTGAGAATATAAAATGTTGCAGGGATTCCAAAATGAATTCAGCTCTAACAGACTGGGCAGAAGCAGACCCTTTTTCTTTGCAGTGCCCCAGATAAAAGGTTGAAACAGGAAGCTGGGTCAGAGGATGTTAACTAGGCAAGTAGGTACAGAACAAATGTTTTCTAAACAAAAGAAAGATTCTCTCCTTGTGAGCTGCTGGAGGAGAGTTCCACATCAAGGAAATTACTCGTTTGTCTGTATTTTGGGCTCTTTTGCTTACTTAAAAGAAAGGTGTCATCAAATGAAATAAGGTTTTGATGGCATAGGTTTGCAGGTTTTTTTGGTGCTGATAAAGAAAAGGCAGACTGATGTACTCAAACTATTCTAAAGAAAAGTTTTGAAGATTACCTGCTGAGGAAGGTGTGCATTTCCCACTGCAGCTTTACTTTGCAGGCACAAGTAAAGTAGTGCACAAGAGGGTAAAGTCAGTCCATTCCTCAGGGGTCCCAAAAGGTGCCAACAAACTATTGGCAACTGCAACAAATGTAAATTGTATGTTTTATGCCAATCCCAAATCTAGGTGAAGTCATTGTTAATGGCAATGAATTAATTATACTGTAATGTACAGAATGATATTAAATCATAAGGAAAAATATATGAGATTTTATAAGAGATCTCTTGAAAATATGCATTGTAACCTGGCAGTTTCTCCTTTCAGAATGGGAAAAATAGAGTTTGTAACTCTATTCTCCTCCATTTCCCACTGCACTGAAGAAATTTTCTGAGATCTGAAAACTACAGAATTTGGCCTAATATGTAATGTCATAGAATCACAGAATGGTTTGTGTTGGAAGGGACCCCCTCCACTAGACCAGGTTGCTCAAAGCCTCATCCAGCCGGGCCTTGAACACCTCCAGGGATGAGGCATCCACAGCTTCTCTAGGCAACCTGTTCCAGTGTCTCACCAACCTCACAGTAAATTTTTTTCCCCAATATCTCATCTAAAACTACCCTTTTTTTAACTTAAACTATTACCCCTTGTCCTGTCGTTAGACTCCCTTATAAAGAGTGCCTTCCAATCTTTCCTGTAGGCCCCCTTTAAAGATTTTTGGCTGATCCTTTATTTTATTCAAAGGCAAATAAAGTAGCTTTATACTTTTCAAATAAATTTATATTCACTCCTCAAACATACATTGAAAATGCAGTATCACCCAGTTCTGAAAGTCCTTAGAGTGAACGAGATGTTTGCCTCACTGAAATCGTGTCATGGGCACAGTCATCAACACTAGTGTGAAATTCACTGTGAGGTGGTCCATATGTGTTTAGCTGTCAACCACGCGGGTGGCTGCATGCTGTTGGGCGAGTTTGATTCCTCCAGATGTGCTGCCATTGCTCTGGTGTAGCAGTCCTACCTGCTATGAACAACTTCTGTAATTTTTTGTGTGTCTGTATACGCATTATGATTTTAACTTTGTTAATGGGTATCCTTACTTTTAAAAAATGTGTAATGTTTGACATCAGGACTATTAATGTGAATAAACATGTAAATATGGCAAAGCTATGCCTGTGTGCAGATCAAACCTTTCGGAGATGCTACTAATCTAGTTACAATGATCGCCACGACGACTGCCACTTACCCGCGCCTGAGTGAAGGCGATTTCCCAGTTGACACCAAGCAATCTTAAGGGTCTGTCCTAGTCTGTCTGCACAGGGGTTGCCAAATGAGCCCTAATTCTCTCAGCAACAAGTGCTAAAATTGCTTTAAAAGCTGTCAGTTCGGAGAGCTGGAAGAAAGGGAACATGGCGCGGTCGGATTTTGTCGATAACTCAGTTTAACGCCGCAGCCCAGCGCCCTCCCGCCTCTCCCTCACCTCAGCCTGGCGGCGAACGCGGGGCGCGCGCGGCACCTCAGCCGTCGCCCTCAGTCGCCAACTGCGAGGCTCCTGAAGAAAGCCGTTCGCCCGCACCTCCCTGCCCTCCGCTGGGCTTCGAGGCCGGGCCGCAGCCAGCGGAGAGGTGGCGAGGACCACCCGGCGGCGTGCTGACTCTCCTCCACGCTGAACGGCAACGCCTGACCTCCCCCATCCCGCTACCACCAGCCCCGCCCGCACCTCAGCGGGACACCGACCCCTCACCTCAGAGAAGCCACGGCCCCGCCCCGCCGAACGCCTGCAGGCGGGCCCCGCGTTCAGGCCCCGCCCCCGTCACGTGCGAGGGCTGGGCGAGCGCACGGCTGCCGGGCCGGCGCGTGGGGGCGGCTGCTTGCCGCCGCAGTCCCGCCGCCGGTGCCGCCGGTCCCGGCCTCCCGCCCGCGTCCTCGCCCGCAATATGCCTCCGCTGCCCTCGGGCTGCTCGCCATGCCGGGGACCTGCAGGCGCCTCTCCTCCCTGCTCTTGGGGCTGGCGGCCGTGATGCTGCTGCTGATGGGGCGGCCGCCTCCTCTCGACGCCGCAGCCGCCGCCACCCGCCCGCAGCAGCAGCGGGCGGCGATGCCGGGGGGCGCCCCCCCCTCTCCCGCCGCCTCAGGTACCGACTCCCCCTTCCCTCTGGCGCCGCCGGGCAGATATCGCTATTTCCCGCCTTCCCTGTGGAGAATTCCCCTCTCTCCTCCCCGCGGCCGCGCCGTCGGGACGCCTCAGCAGCCTCCTCGGCGGCTCCCGCTGGGCTGTGGGGGGCGCGGCGGCGTGACCCGGGGCTGCGTTGTCGCTGCTGGTCTGTGGAACCAGGGTGTTGTGGTACCCGAAGCCCAAAAATGAGCCGCTCCGTTCTGAACGAAGCAGGTAGCGGAGCCGCGGCGGCTGCTCTGGGAGCAGGATCCATCTTTAATAGCACAGGATCTGTATGCAGCTGCTGCAGCCTGTCACTGGCGTGGAGAAAAATACAACCCTTCATCGTGGAGCCTGGTTCTGACCCAGCTGAGGATGCTCCCTCAAGTGCCAGGCGAATGGTCTCGGGGGAAGGGGGGCTCTGTGGGTTCCGATTTGCTGGCAGGAATCGCCAGAGCAAGATATCTGTATGTGTGTGTGTGTATATATATATATATATATATATATATATAAAATACATATATAAATATATTTTCTTCAACATATATTTATATCTATATAAAAATAAATTTAAGAATGGCTGATAGATGCACAAGTATCTGAAGCCTATCAGGTGAGTGATGGGGCTGGTGAGCTCATTATTATTTGCATCTCCTCTGCGCAATGAGGAGATATGTCATCTATCCAGCAGCTGAGAGTATGAAAATAATGTGCTTATAGGCCTTGGTATTACAGTAAAATGTCTGAGGTTACCCCTTTGCAGAGCTGGGACAAGTGATAAGTCATTTATTCTATCATTTAGTTAAAAAAATATATTCTGAAGACCTAGTGTCTCAAATTAAGATAAAACGAGTATTTTTCTTGACATATTGCCTTTCACTAAAGAATTTCAAAATGGTTTCGAACATGAATTATTTAAGACCTTTTAGCACCAAGGCTCTGTTTAGGCATATCACTAGAGCATATGTTTTGTTTTTAACATATAGGCCTGTTTCTATTTGGAGCTGACTTCAAGAAGGTATAAAATGTTCTTAGTTTTAGGCATATGGTTAATATTTTGCTGAACTGAAGCCAATTTCCAAAGCTGCCAAAGTATGTATGTTAATTAGGAAATACTGTGGTCTTTACTTGTAACTTCTTCAAGAAACTGAATTTGGTAGAATATGAATACATTTTCCTGATACAGTCTTTAAATGCCTTGATTTGCTTTTTGTTTTCTTGTGTGGTTTTGATTTTCTTTTTTTTTCTTGCAAACGTTTAAACTATAGGACTTTAGAGAAGGGTATTTGATGAACAGCTCGATTCTTGCTTTTAGAGGAATATACCATTAATCACCAGCAATCCGCACTTAAAAGGCATTGGCAGCATTTCTAACTTGTGCTCTGAACATTTTGCTCATTAAAAATTGAGTGGCAAAAAAAAAGGACAGTTTTTGTAATTCAGTGATCCTCTTTGGTTTCAGGTATTGATTTCTTTTCAAGAAGCTCTATTACCTTGTCTCCTTCAGCTTTGCACCAAAATCTTTGTTGGTACCAAACAATTTGATGCTGATGCTACTCGTTTGCTGTTGCTGCTGTTTCAGACCCACGTGCCTAGTTGCTGTTGCTTTCTTTTATTTGTTTATTATGCTTCATAGGTTTTGAGGTATGAGAGTCCTGAAAGTGTCTTATAGTACGCAGCTTTCGTGATCAATCCCGGTTATGAGTGTGAAAAATTACCATTTGAGCTGATCCTCTGACTTTATTTATGTTATGTTTAAATACAGTTAAAGCTTTGTTTCTCATGTTGGCTGGCTTTCTAAAGGATCTTGATTAATTTTTCTTTCATAAAAAATTGAAAAAAGCCAATAGTGATTAATCTTTTTAAAAAGACAAGCAATCACTGCTATGAAACTTTCATTATTCTGCTTTGATAAAGCTGCTAAGCACCTTCGGTTTTTTGTGTGCTCTCTCAGTAAAGCATGTAAGTAATTTTTGCTATATAGACATTTTTTAAATTTTAAAAAGGAAGACCCTGACGCCTGGTATATATTTATCAGATACTAATGTCTTTTTCCATGAAATTGTCTTCTGATGTTTTACAACTGAAAGGTAGGCAGGATAAATGGCTGTTGCCTTTCCAGCAGAAGACTGTCAGCAGAGTAATCCCTAAGGGGAATGCTCCGAAGAGGCTACTCCTGCAGCAGCTGCAGGTCCTGTCCTGGGAGCTGCCAGGCAGGCAGTGGCATCTGGAAGTAAGGAGCCTGGCTGAATTCAGATTTATGTTGTGTGTTTGTGGCCATGGGAGCCTTGTCCTCCTAGAACAGGGAAGGTGCAGAACTAAGGTTGGAGTTCACAGCCTTTTCTCATCTGACATTCCTGTATCAATGTCCCTGTTTTGTCAAAGCAAATTATGCAGTTTTACAGATCAGTTCCCTTCTGGATTAACAGACTTCTGCCAGTGTAATTATTACACTGTCTGAGAAGAAATGCTAGAGTCAGCACAGTTGCGTACGAAGGTTTGGGGTACAGACTCTACTGCTGACATATAAATGTATCAGTGAGAAGGCAGTTCGTCATGACAGAATAGGCGGGTTTTTTTGTTAATCTCCTCTTTATTTTCCCTTAAAAACATCAACAAACTTACTGCTGCCAAAAGCAGTAAGTCAATTCCATAAACAAGGCAGAGAAGACATTCACAAGAGGGACCCAGTTTGTGGAGTTACTCTGTCTCACGTTATCTAATGGGTGTTGTTTTTCTTCTAAATTTCAGAAAAAAATGTATTCAGGGAGAGAGAGATGGGCCTCTCTGGTTAAGGTGTTGATTGCTGAAGTGGAGAACTTGTCTTGATTCCTTCTTACTCATAGTGAGTTTTTCCATTTTCTGTGTGGCAGAAATCTGGACTCTGGTACACACAAGCAATTGAAGAGAAGTCGCTGGGAGCTTCTGTGCTCAAGCCCCCTGACCTCGATGCTGAGTATTCGAAGTCAGTAAATTATAGTCCTGGCTTTGATCCAGGCAAATCTAATTTTGTTTTTCTTGTTCTCTTTTGTTTATCGTTATTGAGGTGCATTCTTTACAGGAGGTACGGGTTGTGTTCCTTAATGTTCACAATGCTGGGGATATTCTGGTTGTGGTGTACTGTTATTCTCTTTATAATGTAGATATTGTGCAATAAACAGCAGAGACCAGTAATTTAATAAAGTGGTACTTAACTGCATCAGTTCCATGGCAGATTTGACATGCACTGAATTAACAAGGTTCTTCTGGAAAAAAACAGCAGTTGTGTAAATAGAAGCTGTCACATTATGTATAGACAGCACATAGGGTGACATACACCATCTTGATGTTGGAATTTTTTTTCCACATTGAAACCTTAAAATATACTTGAAGTATGTTTTAAAATACGTTTTTTCCTTTCAAGTTTCTGTCATGTAACTGCGTGTTCTATGCTGTGGCTACTCTCCATACGTTTTATAATGTGAGCATAAACAAGAAAAGACTTGCCATTAGGTTTGTTATAGGCTGTTGCCAGTCTGCTTCACATTCCAGAATTCAGTGAAAAAAGAAAATTAACTTTTTTTTTTTTTAAAGTAGGTGGCTTTGTATATGATGAGAAGATTAGCTTGATTTTTCTAGGGTAAAATTAAGAAGCCATAGCAGTTAACAGTGGTCCTGAACAAAGGTGGGGAGAGAACTGAAATTGCTGTACATATTTATGCAGTTGGTTCTGTTTGTTGAGACTGATGAGATAAATACATGATTGTTGGAAAAGCCAGAAAAAAAATAAGAGATTACTTTTGTACCTGTTGGAGACAAATACGCTGTCTGAATGCTGCCTGTGGAGTTTGATTCTGTGTCCTTTTCTCAATGCTATTCTGCATGCATGTGATGGTGAGTTGCTCTCTAATGCAAAGCAGTGTTCTAGATGAGAGATTTGTAGTTAAGTTTTTTCTAAACTCTTCCATATGGTGTTATTCTTCCTGATCATTCAAGAAGGAGAAGACTTTCTTTTGCTTCCTTTTTGTTTGAGATGCTAGAACAGAAATATTTCTCTGACACATCCTTGTGTGACTTACTGCTTTTGTAATCTTTGTTTTCAATGTTTCCAGTTGTGAAATATGTTTCCTAATGATTTATGTATTGCTGTGGAGGTGGTACTTCGGTATTTAGAAATGCTTTTGGTTTTGATAGCTTGGTGTGTTAATCAGGGTTTGAATTTGAGCAATAATACTTCATGATGCACTTAAAAATAATATATATATATAGTCTTGTGTGACTGGCTTGTTTGTCGCTTGATGGAACAACCTTCATGGTTCACTGTCTCTGTAGTCACTGGAAAAGGGATTAGTATGGCAGCAATAAATCCAGTTCTGTTTTGGAGCTTCTGTCGCAGTCAGATACAGACTCCAAGAAAATGAGTGAGGAGTTAAAAGCTGTGTAGGATACTCTGCAGCATTCCTATAAAGAAGGAATCACTCATTCATGAAAATTACTGAATTTATGTAGGATACAGTTCCTGCCCAAGAAGTCAGGACTGTCTATCTAGAGACTTGTGATCAGCTCTGGGGTTAATTGTTTATGCAACCAGCAACACAATCTCCATATCCAGTAGATACTGTGGATATCTTCATATCCAGTAGATACTGTCTAGGTGAGAAAGTAGAGAATGTTAAGACTTAGACTTGTTCTGATTTATTGGAGCTGATGTTCTTAAGTGACTTAGCTTTCTGTGCTGGTCTAAGGCTTAGTAGTGCAACAAAATATCAGGAAGGTCATTAGGACACCGAGAAGTGATAAAGCATCTGCAGTTTGAGACAAAAATTAATAATGAAAAAGAAATATTCACAGATAATTTAATTTAGTGTCTGTGTGGTTCATGATTTAGGTCACTCAGTTGCTAATACAGGAAAAAGAGGAGTTTGGGCTTTTCTATGGTAGAGTATAAAAGGAAAAATATGTGCTTTTTAATTTTCAGGAAGAGAATTGATATAAACAGAAAGGTAGAGGAGTTCTGAAGAGGTAGGCGGCTCTCCTGGGTTCAAAGCTTGCTTTTATTGAAGCTTGTGATGTTATGCAGCATCATGCTCTATACTTCAGAAAACTTGATTTCGAGAAACTTGTGTTGATAGTAGCTTTCATAATAAAGAGCTGAGAAAGACAAGGGCAGAAATATGTTTTAGCATTCACAGAAACAGGACCCACAGTTACATGGTGAGGAAAAGTGGCAGGAAGCTGTCTGTTGCAAGGTGGTAGTTTTTGCAGTTCTTATTTGTTTTGTTAAAGTTTCATTACTTCTTGTCAATCTGTGGGCAGATGGTACATCATCAAAGGCCAATTGATATGTAAAAACATGTACAGAATTGCCGTCAGGCTGAGAAAAAGTCAGTTTCAGGATTTGGAATACAACTGCTATCTAGGTCACTGGGGATCTACGGCATGCTTTCTGTGTGAACTAGCTTAGTAGAGGAAGTCTTTGAAGACAGAGGCAAAGAACTGAGAGGAAAGCTTATTCAAGACAAACTTAATTTTTGGCATGTCAAACTTAGAAAAATAGCACAGGTTGTTACTTTGTTGTCTTGAAAGTTGCTTGTTTTTATATTCACTATATCCTCCTGTAATGAATGGGGATTTGAGGCACGATGGGTCAGAGTGGATGCGTCCTCTGCATTACATTTCATTCCTAATTCATAGATCTAACAATCTGGGGTGCTGTAGCACCCAGATCCCTTGATCAAGAATTTCTGTGGCACTGTAGGAGTTAGTGTATTCTTGAATAATGCTTCAGTAGGGTGAAACTACCAGATCTAGCTCCTCTTACTTAATTCCAGTTTTCCAGAGATGTTCCAGCACATCTCATGTGTGCCCCTGAACTGTCATCTTGCGCATGCCTGCAAGAAGCTGTATTCAGCAGGCTGCAAACCAGCTATTGCATTTCTTGCTTTGCTTTTCTAGCACTAGTTGTTGTAGAGAAAACATGAGGTTTGAAAGCAATATTCATTCCAGCATGTGCATGAGGGGAGGATGTGAGTGTGCACAGCTTTACAGTTAGCAACGTAAAAGTGTATTTGCTGGAACAACCTGTGCTGGGGAACTTAAGGTTAGAAAGCTCAAGAGAATTAATTAATCTTTAGGGGTGCTCTCTGACCCTAAGCCAGGTGTTCAGTAGGGAAGCTTTCGCTCAGTGTAACTCATCTTTTCAGTTGGAATAGACACTCCAGATCCATCCAGCAGAAGAGCTGGGTCCCTGGGAAAGGGCACTCCTTCCAAACCCTGTCTGAGTCTGTAGCAATGATAAAGCATATGCTTATGCAGCCCCAGGATATCTCCCTTTCACATATACAGAAGAGACCGGCTGTACAGAGGGTCACCTTTGGTGAACGCCAAATGAATTTTGGGAGGCATGTAGTTTGGGAAGGGATGATGCTTAGACATTCCATATGAGAGAACACACATATGCTATAGTATGAGCAGGCTCTTGTGATCAGGACATAAACATCAAGAGACATAGTCCAACATGTGTGGAGGACACGCCAAAAGCACCAGTTGTCTTGAATGTGGCTTCTCAGGCAGAACCCAGGGCTAATGTGTGGCACCAGTGGTTTGGTCAGGTAACAAACAGTATCATATGCTATGAATTCAGGAGCAGTTGTCAGCTGTCTGTAGATGATATGAAGAAAATCTCCTTTTCCCATCTCAGTTGGACCAGCTGCTCTAACTTTCCAGATGATTGTGCTTGCCCTCTGACTGTAAGCATATTATGCATTCTTGTAAACAAAATACTGATGGATCTGCAGGTTACAGTACATGCATGTCACAACCCTGGTGATGTGTGTTCTTGTCTGATGTGGCTCCTGGGAGCCATCCTGTGTGACCTGCTGGGATCCTAGGGAGTGATACTTTTCTTGTCTTTGCATGCATAACCCTCATAAGGCTCACCCAGTGCTGGCATGAATCCTCTCTGGTTCCCATGCTGTCCTAACTCTTTCCCCCTCAATTTCTTGTCCCTCTTTCTCTTCCCTGAGGTTGTGATTATGCTTCATATTGTGGGCTTGAAGAGAGTCTCTGCTGACACGTGAAAGATGTAAGTCAGACTTCAGGGCACAATTGTTACCCTTTTTAATGTTGAAATGAGACAGCTGAAGGAGGTGGATTACAGGCTCAGAGTCTCCTGCCGGGCTTTCCGCATGGACCCTTCTAGCTTCATCATTCTGTACCAGGTATCTAAGACAGTGCAGTCCTCCCAGTGGAGGAGGCAAGAGGTGGCCTCTCATTGAGATTACATGGAAAGAAATTGTGGCTCTTGGTGGGTTAGAAAGCCAAAAAAATCTTCACCCTCTACCTTCTGATTTTTGTTGTCCCATTTTGAAAAGTTTGATGGTTTTGGTGTGGGTCTTATCTGAACTACTGGCAGCTCTATCTGGTTAATAGCTGGGGGGTGGGGATTTTTTTGTGTTGAATATGATGCAGCGGTTATAGGTATGAGTGCGAGGCACTTATTGAACCATGTGCATTAGGAGGTCGTGAAGCAGCAAAATACAGAGAATCCCAGAACCACTTCAACATGTCCCCAGCATACTCTAGTTGAAATGCATTATTGACATGATCACTGCACCCCAAAAGCGCTCTAAGGTCTGTAGAGTGTGGTTCGATTAATGAGTGCTTTAGCCTGTACAACTGAATGTTTGCTTGAGTGCTTTTACTAAACACAGGGTAGTTGTAGCCAGAGAAATTGAATCACTGACTCATTATCATGTGGTTTATTTTGGAGGAAAGAGTTGAATTTAGGTGGGTTTTCTGTTTTTTTGAGAGTTTTTTTCTTTTTTTTAGTTTCTACGTGGTCATTAATAGTTCATTTGCCTCTTCTGAAATGTTTTCTTCTGGTCAACATACTTTTATTTCTTTATTTCCCGTCAGTCTTTTACCATATTCAACGATTGAGCTTTCCCAAGGAAGTGTGCATGTAGCTTTCAGGTTTTGTGTTGTAGGTTGTTATAGTTGCAGGTCTGAGCAACACTTTCACTAGTCAAACTGATTTTATTTTCAGAATCATGACTGTTTCTGTTTTCATTGACTGCAAGTGTTATCATGTAAGTCCATGAAAGATAAAGTATTTATTTTCATCCCACTTCCTTAATAAAGTGTAGAATTTATATCAGGTTGTGAGCCTCAAATTATCATAGGATGCTGTACTCCTACTAAAACATCCAGCCAGATTTGCTAAGTGTATTAAAATTAGCAGCTGAAATAAACCACAACCAAGTGAAGATGAGTTTGTTCTTTGTTGTGGGTTTTTTTCAGTGTTTTCTCTTATTTGAAAGGAACTATGAAGATATGGAATCATGGAGGTATTCAGGCTGGAGGGAATATTAGGAGTGCTCGAGTCCAACCTGCTTAAAGCAGGCTTGGCGCTGAATTCAGACCTGGGAGCTTTTTCCTGTCAGGCCATGAAAGCCTCCAAGAATGGAGAACCTNCAACTGAGAACTTGGCTCTGTGATCTTGGTAAATTCATGGTGTTGGAAGGCTGTTGTTCAGGTCCCCCAAAGCCTTTCCTTTGCAAGGTTAAGTAAGGCTCACTTCTTTCTGTGCATCCAAAAGTGAATGCAGTTTCCGCATGCAGCCTAGCGAGTGCTAGATGAGGGGGATTAATTGCTTCTCTTGCTCTGTTTGCTGTGCTTTTGTTGATGCAGTGTGGTGTGCTGTTGGCCTGCATCGCTTTCAGGGTGCTCTCCTGACATGTTTTGTTTGTTGCTCACCAGGACTCCCTGAGGTTTTCAGCAGACCTGCTGCCTTGCCAGTCAATCTCCTGCAGGTACTACTATAAAGGGTTAGATGCATCATTATTGTTTTTTTCCCTGTTGAATTTCATGAGGTTCTTGTTGGTCCGTATCTCTGTCCAGGTCCTGTGGAGCATATTGACTGCATCCTCAGCTCGTTACCATCTACAGACTTTGAAGGTGCATTTTTGTCCCTCCTCAAATCACTGACTTGGACTTGTGCATGACTATAGGGTGTGTCAGCCATTAATGTTTCTCTTGAAATTTCTACATTTNCCCTCCTCAAATCACTGACTTGGACTTGTGCATGACTATAGGGTGTGTCAGCCATTAATGTTTCTCTTGAAATTTCTACATTTCATTTTGGGTAGACTATTTTCCTCTAATGCATGTAAATTAGAAAAAGCAGAAATATATCCTCTGCTGCAG
>VZTO01007408.1:0-16572 GCA_013400615.1 Syrrhaptes paradoxus | reverse complement strand
TGAAAGGTGCCTTTTGAAAAATGCCATGTTGGGCTGCTGGGTATTGCCCGGAAAAGATGTTTTCGGAGGCTCCCGGTGTCGATGGTGTCTGTGAGCACCTTCGCTCCCGAGGGATGGGCACAGCAGGGTTATGGCTTTGCAAACTTACCCGTCTTAAAGGAATTGAAACCAAGGAGCGTCAGAACCAAATGCAAGTGCAGTTTGTCATACGACAGGGTGGAGGGGCTGCAGGGGGATACAGATGTGAAAAAAATAACGTTATACGTGTCTGCAGAAGCAAAAGGGAGTTTCAGTTTGCTGCTGGTGTTCGGTTCTCTGCAGGTATTTAATGGGTTTTGCCGAGACATGCTCCCGATTGTAAAATGGGTCTGGAGCTGACAGACTTTGCTCAAGGCAAATTCTTTTCATTAAAAAAGGATTTAACTAATTAGACCCAACTGTCGTCTGACAGGTTAATTGATAAGGGAAGTGGGCCCAGTAACCCAGAGGTGAGATTATATTGTGACTTTAAATCTTTATAGTCTCTGATAAAACTTAGTCTTCCCCTGGAATGTCGGAAGAATCACGCTGGCTTTTTACAAGGCGTAGTGCCTGAAAAGATTTGCAAAAAAAGCTGCAGTTTCCTAAAATTTATTTTTCAAATTAAAGGTCTGATCCAGCAAATTTATTCAAAGATAAGGCTCATTGGAGCTGATTCAGTGGAAGCTTTGCACATTCATCTGCTTGGGCTCACATACAGTTCGGTTGGGGTTGCCGGGTAGTTTACGCGCAACTTCTTTATTTCTTTAATTAGCTAAAATAAAACTTAATGCATCTTATTTTTAACTACTGAAATAAGTAATCACTTTGTCCAATATAAATATTAGTTCTGGAACCACTCTTGCCATATAATTTGCGTTTTAAAATGGAAATGAGCTTGGGAATGTGCTTGGTGGTTGGTAGGAAGGGAGCGGCGACGCGGGGAGCCTGGCGCTGGGTGCTGCAGCAGGTCTGGCGCAGGCGAAATGGCTTTTCCAAATAGGGCTGGTGGTCATGAAGGACACAGAGGAACACTTCCAGTGGTTTTACTTTCAGCCATGTGGAAACCATAATAGAGTAGAGAAATAATAATGAAAAGACAAGTAATTATGATAGGGTCTGGAAAAATGAAACTGGAAAACTGCCTTGACCTCCACCCAAGCCCAGTAATGCTGAAGAGAGAGGCTGGGGGGTGAATGCTGCTCGTCTGTATTCAACACTTTCTGGTTTGTCCAGGTTATTCCTTACATCTGGACATTAACCTCTTGTGTTTCCATGTGTCCAGATAACACCGAGGCCCAAGAGAGGCTGGCTGGCAGTGTGAACAGCGGGTTTTGTGCTCCACGAGAAGTGTCAGGGCAGTGTCAGATCATGTGAAGGGACTCGGGAAAGGTGCTGGGCAGAAAGGAAAGGTCTCTGCCACTTGTGCTGCTGTAAAAATCGGAGTACAGTTTAAACCTAGCTTTTGGCAGTCTTTCTAAAGAAAATAACTCGTATAAAGAAACGTGTTTCCTGGTAAGCTGAGAGCAGCTTATCACTCATCGGATTGAAAGGAAGAAATTTCAGCTGTTAGAAATGAGGTGATTTACACTCGCTAATAATAACTCACTACAATTTTTGGGAGGCGAGGCCTAAAGATTTACAATAAGGGTTGTTTTCATTGGCATCCTCCTGCCTGCCTGTAAGAGCTGAGATGTTTCCGTTACAGTCCTTTCCTCTTAGATAGAATTAGATGCATGTGGCAGTGTAATGAACCCTGCTAGTGTCAAAACACAGAAAGTCAATCCTGTCATAAAGTCTAAACCCATCTTGTTTTCCTGGGCCCCCTCGTGCTCCATCTAAAATAAATAACTGAAAATAACTGAATGAATATAATCCATTTCTCCAAAGGAAGAAAAATAATTGCCTAACTTACCTGCCAGATTGCATCCTGCTGTGAATGGCGATGGACAAATTATAATCTTTGGAGACAGGGAGAGGAGTGAAGGAGTCTGTAAGTGACCCTTCCCTGGTAGGCACAGTCAAAAGGAAACTAAACTTGGCAAGTGATTTGCACTCACCTCAGGGAAGAGTTGGTCCCTGGGTCATCCTTGAAAGGCGTTGACTTAGGAGTGAGAGGAAAATAGTTCGTGATGCAGGCTGATGGCCTGTGGTCTCCAGTGCTGTCGGCATTACGCAGACCTCAGGCTCTGTGTTCTACCACATCAGAACCAAACCAAACAGCCAGAACAAAACAATGACAAGAAAAAGCACAGACAAGGGGGGGAATCTAGCCAGGGAGTCTCATATTTGCAGGGTTGGGCTTGCAGAGGCTTTTTTACAAACACTGGAGCCAGTAGGAATGGCCCCATCAGCAAGGTCTGAGCATCTGTCTGTGAAGGTTTGGCATTCCCAGTTGTGCCCCAGCACAGGGGAGCTCCTTTGTCCAGCCCTGCTCAAGCTGCAGTTTTTGTAAGCTGCTTCAAGCGGCTCTTGGTTATTGAAGATCCGTGATGCAGTGATGTGGTAGCAGCCGGTCTGTAGGCAATGTCTTGGTTTGCTTTGTAATCCTGTACTTTGCTTAAAGCCGCTTCAGGACATGCTTTTGTCATGTTACGCGGGTATCAAATAGCTGTGTGTGTTTGGAAATCGCAGCAAATATGCAGACGGTTTCTTTGGCCAAGACGGAGAGATTTCTATAATGTGTTTCACGCTTGGGTTGTGGCTTTTATCCTGATTTTAGTATTGGAGTGACTTGTCTGGGACTTGGGGCACTGTGGGGCACAGGGATGAGGGCAGCTGGCGTGTTGGCTCCCTGGGAGCCCTTTACAAGCGGGTGAGAACAGTAATGCTGGATGATACTGAGGGTAAAGGTTTATTTCTTTTTTCAAACCATATACATGCTTACTTCACGTCTTTAGATATATATGGATATGCACACTTATACATGTTATGGTTGGCTGGCACTTTCAGTGCTGTGATTATGTCTGATTTTTTGCAAAATGTCCAAAGTGACTTCGTAACCTCTTGCAGAGAAGTCAAACAACCTTACAGCCTTTGTTGAAACTCAGAACGCTCTGGTGTTTTCCTGGGTTGCTTAATACTGTCACTGCCTCTGCGCGCTGAGGTCCGTTTGGGTGCGTCTCAAAAGGTACATCCAGAATAGCTGCTATCGGAAGGCTTTGCTCTGGCTCAGTTTGGGTGGCGTAGGTAGGTCAACAGATCTCCCACTTGTTAAAACTGAAAGTCAGAGGCCAAATTAAGAGCTTTTTACCCAACCCCAGCTCTCTGAAAACTGAGCTTGAACTTTGTATTGTGGTTGGTTGTGGGAATGGTACTACCATTGGTGATGATGCTGGATAGAGGAGTTAAGACTGGAAAAATATAGAAGGGAGTCAATTCTGCCAGCCTGGGTTATGGGTAGCAGGAGTCAGTACCAAAAGGAGAGATAAGGTTATGTCCCACTGGAAAATGGATGCATTGCTGTGGTGAAAAACACCCCACCTCATACCCATGGCAGATTCTGGAATAGTTGTGATCGGTTTTTTTAACCTCAGGAAGATTAAATGTCATTTGGTGAACTTGCAGTAGAAGATGCTAGCAGTACTGTAAGCATTTTCTGAGGCAAACATGAGCTGTAGAGGTTTATTAATAGGATGTAAAACAATTATTTGTTTGTGTGCTTTCCCCCCTCAGGAATCTTTTCCTTTATGTTTTCTAAATAATACAAGACATCCTTGGCAGCAGAATCCCCACAGTGGTTAATGTCAGATTGTTATCAGATTTGGCAGTGATTGTTTTCTAAGAATATGTATGTTTTTCCCTTGCTGCCCATGTAAGAGTGACAGTTTGCTGAAACTCAGTGCAAGATGAAAAAAAAAAAAAAAAAAGAGGTCAGCATTTGCCATTTATATCACTGAAAACAAATGATCTAGTTAGCACGGATCTTTCCTTTTTATTGTTTATCTGCCTTTTAGTTCTGCAATAAAAGGTTTTCCAAGAAGCAGATGAGAGGTGGGGTCAGAATTCCTCTTGCTTTTTAGCTCCTGTTTAGATCCTATTCATGTTGGGGCTTGAAAAATAACTTTCCTACACTCCTAGCAGAAACGCTGATGAAACTCAGAATGCGTGTTTCAGTTTTGGTTTATTTCTACGGTAGAGCAAGATGTTTTAATTTAATAAGCTTCACAGCAGCCTAATCAAGTGATCAGTATTTTCTCTGAGATAAGAGTGGGAAGCAGCCCCACATGTGGAAGTGCCAGGCTCAGGTGTCGTTGCTGGGGCTGCCCGTTGTTTGCCGGCAGCACCATGCAGAGGGTGGATGGAGGAGAGCCAGCTTCTTCAGAACAAGAAGCCACGTTTCTGATTTTTCCCCTTTCCCACTCCTGCTGTGATCTTGTGCATCCACTACTCCGACCCGAACCAGTGCGACGTTAAAACTGGGCTGGAGCTCCAGATGCTCAGATGCCAAGCTGTCCAAGGGGCCGGAGAGAGATGGTTCTTTCATGCATCTTCCATCATGTGGCAATGAAAATGCAACAGCTGTCCGGATCCCAAACCAAACCATCAACTTTTCTCTGCACCAGCCTGTTTCTAAACAAAGCTCTCTGATTACTGAACATCATCCATTTCCCCAAGGAGCTCCGGCTACTCCCCCAGCTGCCGCCTTCCTCCAGAAGTGAACATGAAAGATGGACCGAGTCTGATCCTGGGGCAGGATTAACAACCTGGGATGTGTCACAGCAGAGAAGAAAGGGCAGCGTTTAAAGCTCCTCTCATCTGTTGTGGCAACAAAACACAACAGAAAGAAGTAGCTGATTACCAAACACACCGCAGCCTCTTTCAGAAGGGGATTAAGTAGCTGAATGCACTTTTTTAGACTGAAAGTGATACGGGGTTAAATATAACCCTTTAGACCATTTCTTCCTGGGGATTGTTTTGGAAAAGCACTGTGACCCTGGATCAATGGGCATCCCTTGATGCTGGAAGTATTAACTAGGAATGAGAACCATTAAGCGAGCATGAGCTACTGTGAGTTATTTTTTGCCTTATCAGTCTTCATCTCAGGATTACTCACAAGATCCTCTCATCTTGTCTGTGTGATATTCTCAGCTGGAAGATTAGCTCTGGTTAAATTTCTAGAGTGATTTTAGTCTTAACTAATGAGAACATTAAGCAGTGTACTTTGTTTTAATTTAATTGACTATGTTGTAATTTAGAATCTAGAAAACAGTGTATTTAAAAAAAAAACAGAAAAAAATCATTTAGTGAAAGTACATATTTTTTGTTGTAAAAATGANTTCTGGGACAGATAGCCAGGATTGTTTTGGGGGTAGAAATATTAAAAACTTTCCCCACACTTTCTTTCAGACTCTTGTTGTGGTTTGACCCTGGCTAGCAGCAAACACCATGCAGCCACTTGCTCCCCTTACCCCTCCCAGGGATGGGGGAGAGAGTTAAAGGGAAAAGAGACTCATGGGCTGAGATAAGAACAATTTAATAGCTAAACTACAGTAGTATTGGAAATGATAATGATAATAGTAATATATACAAATGGGTGATATGCAGGGATACTGCTCACCACCTGATGACCACGGCTCAGCCTGTTCCCGGATAACAATCCCCGAGCAGGGAGAGTCCTGAAACTGAAATCCTGGAAAGGAGGTAAGAGCCTGAGTGTCCAAGAGAGCGAGAGAGTACCTCAAGGGAGAGGGAGGGGCTCCCGTAGCCTGTCCAATGTGAACTTAAAATTGGGATGGGGGAAGAATAGCATCGGAAGTGACACCTATTTCAAGCAATGTATTCTAACTTAGCAAACAGGAGCTAGCTCAGCTGCATCTACCCTGCTTGGATGAATTTATCACTTAATACAAAGTGAAGAAAAGAGCAGCTTCCTAGTGAAGCAGGAGGAGGTATTTCCTCTCTGCTGTGATTCTTGACTCTGTGAGTGACCACTTGAACCTTGCAAGCAGCAGTGGAGAGCGCCTGAGACCGCGTCTCTTTCTGCCAGGGGAGAGCACAGATGGGGTTTCTGATACCCGTTAGGATTGTGATACACATTGGAATAGTCCTCAGCTGGGACCCAAGACCTGACATGCTGCGGGATGTACAAGTGCAGCAGGGCAGATGTTTCCATTTCTGCCTTCATGCAAAGGCACTGAGGACTGGAAAAAATTAGAGGAAGCACAGAAGAGTTAAAGTAGAGAGAGACATACAGATATTTACACTTTTAGAGTCCGATGGCAATTCACTTGTGTAAATAGAAGGGCTCCAGTTGTGAGGTTTTTGATCAGCCAAGATGGGATCACTCCATGGAAAAAAGACATGTTGAAATGGAAGCGATACCTGGGATACTGATTTGTTGTCTATATTGAGAAACACATTATGGGTATTACTGGGGAACACTGGGCATTTTCACTGGAGTCTAGCTTGGTTCAAGGGTGCTGTTACTTGTGGCAAATGACACCAACTTAATACTAATGGTTCAGAGAGTGGTACTTTCGCTTTTGAGTCAGTATTTAATCCACACTCGCATGCTATGTTGAGGGATGCTTTGGAGATGTAGAACCTGTTGTATGGAGAGTGTAACTTTTGGAACAATAAAAGACTGAGATGTGAAGCGGACCCTGTTCACACACTGTGGATGGTTTGAAAGTCTTTTTTCAAAGGTGGCATGACAGGAGCCTGGATAAGCATAAAGCTGAGCATTTATTTCCTTAAGTATTCACTGGTATCTTTTGCAGCTGATGTCTGCTAGCTGTAGCAGCTGGTTCAAAAACAGGTGTCGTTTCAAGCCGGTGGTACTTTGAATGGTTGAAACCCGCAGTGATTCACCCACACGATGGTTGCACGTAACCAGCGTCTGAAGTACACGTGCGACATCTATTCACCATAGCATAGGTCCATGATTTCTTTTTTTGTAAGCTTATGGTTACTTAAACAGCTTGAAGTTCATTCCAAATATTATTTAGTATGATTTTGAAAAACGACTTTTTTACTGTGAAAACCTGTAGAATGCAGAGGATAAGGCTACCTGCTGAGTGCATAGCTTTGGACAGAATCAGCATCTTGGCTGCTTTCCTGTTCCGTCTCCTGCATCATTAGCTGAGCTCAACAACAGGCCACTGTTAGAGAGGCCCTTGCCACTATTAAGAAAAAGTGAATTACCATGGAGTGGTAATAAGATGCAGCATTACTGCCTTTTGTGATTTTATCAGGAGTCTCAGGATTTTTTTTTTTTTGATCTTAGATCCTGAAGTAATATCATTGTGCGAAAGGCACTCCCTTTCATGAGGCTAAAAAATGAAATGCAAATAAGCAAACCCTGAATATACATGCCATGTATTTTAAAGCAGTTTCATAGGAGGGAGGCATTTACTTGTGGTGGTTTGGAAATATTACAAAGTTTCATCAAGCTGTAAGAAGCAGTGAAGCATCTCCCACAGGCATAGCTTTATACCTTCTGCATATTTGCCATTAGTTAAGTGGAGTCCCGGGTAGCATCCTTTGTGCCGTACACGTCTGGGACGGTGTGTGTGTTGCTGCTGTGGCTGCAGAAGGTTTGCAGAGGCTCGTCCTTCTCCCAAAACCTGGTGGCTCCTCACCAAGGGCACCCAGGCTCCTGTGCGGGAATGGCAGGCTGCTTTGGCCACCACTCCCACTAGCACAGCAGCTCCCTGGCAGCTTTTTCTCGCTTGTCCCAAACACAGCCCATTGTACAACTGCAGGTGTGCTTGTGCCAGTGTCACTGCATCGGTGCTGCAGCGTGGCCCCAGCTTCGGAGCCCGCCCCTGGCAGAGGCGGTTGTAGGGATCGCGGCACTGGCTGTCCCTTGTCCCCTCTGCTGGAGGCTGCAGACCTCCTGCCTGGGGTGACAGACGTGGCTGGTGATCTACATCAATACGTCAGGTTTGATCCGAAGCAACTGAAGACCTGGCATGTGTCCCCTCCTGCTGCCGCACTGCTAACAGTGCCTCCATCAGATGGGGATGGAGTGTATGGCTGGGGACAGCACAAGGGACCTGTCATGGCTGCGAGATGCTCAATGTCTCCATCGTCATTCAAACATTTCCAGGCATCTCGGTGTGCTGTAGATACGCTGGTGTGAATTGTTGGATTTTCCTGGATTTGTGTTTCAGTGCGCAGTCCTGGAGAGCGAAGGAGGTGAATCTTTCTCCCTAACACCGCTGAGGAAGCCAGATGGCGGTACACGTGCTGTCGTTAGAGTAGGTCAGCAGTCCTCCTTCGCTGGCTCTTGAAGAGACCTGTACAATGCGACAAGGGGATCAGAGTTTGTTCGTTCCTCCTCTTTGTCCTCCACAGTTGACTATGAGTTACCCACTTCAGACAGCTGTTTTGGGAAGAAACAGCGTTGAGATCAAGTAATCAAATTCTGTCAGGGAATGCACCAAGTTGTTAATACATCCATTGAATAAACAAAATAATATTTTAATGCTACTACTGTGCAGAAACCCCAGCATTTTCCCCATCGGACCAGTAGTAATACTGCCAGAAACAACTTCACTGCAGCTATTACCATTAACACTAAACTTGTGCAATGTCTATTGTATTAAATCTGGAGCACTGGGAGCAGAGTAACCACACAAATCATTCCCTTGAAGGTTTCGGTTTGCATTGGCACTGAGTTGGTAAGCGCTGAGATAAAAGCTGTGCCTAGAGCACCGCGTATTAACCAAGCCATCGATGTGAAATGCATCCACTTATTGAAGTAAATCTAACGCCTACTTGGCTTTGAACAAGAGTGCTTTTTTTCTTTGTGGTTTCTTTAGATAATTTCAGGCTCAAATGTGACTGCTCCAATCCAATGTCTTCTGGGCAAAGGTGGTTATAAAATTGTGTTGGAAAACATCGGCTTGTAACTATTGGAAAAACTTGTCTTTGCAGCGTTGTGCGCATCTGGTATGTGACAGTAGCAAACATTCTCCTGGAGAACACAGCCTTGTCTTCATTAAAAGTCTACTGAGCAGTGAGATAGCAAACTCAGTTGTGAAAGAATAATTATTTGGGTTATTCAGGATGAGAAAAAAACAACGCTGAGCACCAGAGTGAGAGAGGAAAGCTGGCCAAGTAGACTGAGCAGCAGCAGAGGAGGTTATGCGTTAAGATGGGGGCTGTGGGAAGAATGAACTCGTCATAAACAGCCCTGGCCTCTAAATTAACTGGGATGATTCAGTGAAATGACCTGCGGGCAGCTCAACAGATATTTTTGTTCAGTGCACTGAAACAATTCGAAAAGATGTAAATAATTAAAGGCTGAGTAAAATCTTAGAGACTGGAACAGAAAACATTGCTGTTGTTTAAAGCCATTGCTCAAGGCAGCCTTTGAAGGACGTGCTGTTTTCATTGAGCTCCGTCCCCCGAAAGACAGAGCTGGAGGAAGGGTTTGAAGATGGCCAGTGGAGACATTTCACAGAAGGAAAGGCCATGGTGTGAGAAAAGGCTTGGAGGGACTGGAACTGGGTATGGAGGACATCAGGGTTATCCAGGTTAGCGGTGGAAGCAATAGCTGCAGTAATCCATCTCCTTCCTGCGTGTGGTGAGCCCAGGACCGTGCGGCACAGTCCGTGTCGGCTGGCCAGGTCCTCGCCAGATGACGTGTGATGGAGCTGGCGAGCCCGCAGGTGTGAAATAGTTGGGGAAGCACGGCCGTGGACCTCGGCGTGGGTCAGGCTGGCTGGCAAACCACCGGGAAAAGGAGGGAGGTAGATATTTTAGGACTTGCTTCTTTCTATGCTGGGACTTATCCAAACCCCATGAGAGCGTGGCTGCAGTGCCAGTGCTGGGGATGTCTCACGCCTGCTCTGAGACGGGGCTTGAGGCAGCGTTGGCCTTGGCTTTCTCTTTTCTTCAGCCGCACGCTGTTGTTCAGACTCATGTCCTGATGTGCCCTGGTGAGATCTGTGGTGCAAACACCGCTATAGGAGTGTGTGGAAGTAAAATTAGACCCTTGCGAACAGTTGGTTTTTTATCTTCTTCCCACCAGTGGCTCTGTGGCCCAGTGTTGAATTTGCTGTGCTCTGTCTCCGTGGAACAACGCTATCGCCCTATTTCCAAGCGCTTTATTTTTTTTCCTTGGTTGTTTTTGTGCAACAAAGATAGACTTTCACTCGGTACTTTGCAGAATCATTTAATGTTGTTTGGTTCTAATCTGTTATGTGATTAAAATAGATTAATGTTGTCGTAACATAAAAACCCTCGGGGGGTTTTGTTCTCTTTGTAAATATTCTCTAGGATCTCTTCTTTCTTCTAAACTGTGTGTAGGGAGCGTATTTAATGGGACCTGGGGAGAAAAGAGTTGCATTTTAAACTTAATGTAGGAATTTAATTTTTAATAGGTTTCATTTGGGGGTAGAGTATTCATATTGCAGAAGAATTAAAGTGTCTAAATGCTTTGTGTGTAAGCTGTTGGAAAGTCTATTAAGCAATGTGTGGGTAGAAACCTTTTTTTCCTTTTTTATCTGATCTTAAATATATGAAATTATGGAAATTATTGATTGATATCAGTCAGTGATATTTAACCAGGTTGTGCAAACTTACCTTTGAGCTTTCTTTAGCTGGTACAGAGAGGGCTTGGTCTGCTTAGTGAGAGCAGAGTGACCTTCCCTCCTCCAGCAGATCTGGTTTGTCCCCGCCGGGATCTCCGGAGGGCTGTGCAGAGTACGGGAAGTTATTACAGGAATTAAGTCACCTACAGCATGTTGTCACTTACAGCATGTTACTCCATGTGCTGCTGTGGGTTTTATTCACGTTCAGGTAAGATACCTGTGGTCTCTGGAAAGTTGTGGATGAGAAGGGTGGAAAGAAGCAGTAGTAGCTTCATCCGTGTACTCTGGTCTTTACCTGGGAGTAAAGGCTCTGTGGTTTTCTTTCAAGATTGGGGAGATTTTGCTTTGTGTTATCATCTAATAACAGGCTTTAATCATACCAGCGTGATGAGGAGGTGGAAAGCTCGGCTGTAGGTAGCTCCTGTTGTGCTTTGTGCGCTGCTAGTCCTGAGACTCTTGTGTCGCGCCTTGCGAGGGAGACTTCAGCTCTCAAACCATCAGCCGGGAGAGCACTTGCGTATCTGATTGCCATTCCCTTCTGTGGAAGAGTGTCATGGTTTGAAACGCTCCAGCTCTCCTTGAGCAACATCCCTTCTGCAGAACTGGCTCCCCATGGCCACAGGCCACGCCGGGATGCCAGCAAAGGGAGCTTGGCACAGCAAGTGTGGACAAGCTGGCTGAATTAGTTAGTGGGTAGGCTTCTGTGTCTACATCACAGGCTTATTTGATTTCTTTGCAGCTGATAACTTACACGAGTTCATAAGTACTCACTGCCTCTGATGTACGTAAAGCGGGGGATGCCGGGATGCTCCTGGCAAGAACCTCCTTTGCAGCTAATGAGCCCCTCCAGCAGCTGCAGCGATCAACAGCAGCGATCCTTGCTGCATGTACATTTCCAGGTCTGTGAGATTAGTTTAATACTTCAGCGTTATCTTGGCATTGTGGGCTGCTTTCTGTCTTCGTGCGGAGGCATCAGAACGTCCTCGGGCTGTTTTGTAAGATTAAGAGCTTCCCTTGGCATCCTGACAAGGAGGAAATTTAAGGAACAAGAGTATTTAACTTAAAGCTAATCTGGTCTTTGTGAAAGCAGGAGGATTAGACCATGAAGTTCTACGTGCCTGGCAGGTTTCTGCCACCGGTGGCACTGCTGGACGAAACGCTGCGGAGAGGTGAGCTGGAGATTGGTGGTGGGTTGGAGCTGGAAGGAGGGAACGGGAGCATCTGCAACGTGAGGCGTCAGGCCAGTGGTTCTGAGTCCAGGCATCAGCCATGGCACGGCTGTAGGTCTGTTCTACATGACTGTGTTTCGTTAAGGAAGGACAGCGCATGTGGACGAGGTCGTGTATGGAAAAGGAAGGAGCAGGTCTCTACCCGTGCCTCGCACTGGGCTCGTTGGAGTTGTGTGAGCCCCTAGCCCTGAGCAATGCCAACCTATTCCTCCTGCACAGCTTCTCCTGCTGCACCTATTCCCTGGGCCACAGAGTTTTGTGTCTCCTAAAACCTTCTGTATATTTCTAAACTTGTTTTGTATCTAGAACTCAGTTTTAAGCCTGACTCAAAGAATAACTTAAGAGAAAATGCTTCATGCGTTTGTTGTGGCACCACCTCATTCCTCCTGAGGACAAGCTGGTAAAGGTTTTCAGCAGTTTCCAGTAAAACTACTGGCTGTTGGTAAATGTTAACCTCTTTTTTTTTTTTTTTTTTCCCCTCCCCTACTAGTCAGAAACAAACCAAGTGAGCTTAAAGTGAATGCTGGAGAGTTTCCAAGACACATGGCAGACTTGGCACTTCTTGGGAACAGGAGGGGTTTGGGTCTCTCCAGAAGTGGAATGTGAGAAGGCTCCCTGCCTGCAGCTGGAATGATTTGCATTTGCTCCCCCTCCTTCACTCTGAATTAATTTGACAGCCCTGCTTTGCTAATAATTAAAAGAAATCCTCCTCACTTGCACCAGAACGCAGCAAGTGACTACCTTTGTGTACATACATTCTTATGCAAAGGTATGTGCACACATGCACATCTGTATATATGATAAATATGCATCTTATAATGGGTTGGTGTGTTGAATGGAGCTCTTAATAGTTTATTTCTAAATGTTAATGGGGTCACTGGATTGTCTCTGTATTTTCTGTGTTGTACTAGAGATTGTTAAAGTTTCAGCCTTCTGCATATTATATAAGGATTTTTTATGATTATAAAGTATTTGTGGTTGTCAGGGCCTAATGGAAGATGATAAACAAATGAACTGAGGACATGATTGTAAAATGCTCATGGCTGTCAGCCTCACCGAGAAGGGAAAAAAGCCCATCTAGGTTCTTCTCACACATCTGAATGCAGAATAAGGAGTAGTGCAAAGAAATAAGTTATTATATATTACATTTCTGTACTCGGATGCATCCCTTGAATCGAGTGAAGAGCACTGGCATTCCACCAGGCTTGAATTTGACCTTTTTAAAATCCTTATCGTCATTCGCATGAAACGAATACAGGGAGGCCTTAAGCAAGAACTCATTCTTGTTTTACATCAGCCCCTGTTCATCGTCTAAATACTCGGAGAAGGAAAGGGAGACAAGCACTGACCTAACTGCATCTTGAGGGAGCCAGAGCAGAACTTTAATCTTCTAGTCTAGTGCACTGTCCCTGAATCATGGTGATTTTCCATAGTTCAGATCATTTTCTCTATATATTTGGAGATGTTGCAAGATCAGTTTGCCCAATACATCCTTGAGGGTTATTGCTAAAAGCTTCTTGTAGCCTTGCAAGAAGTATGTGCTTCAGCATATCTATTACCTATTAAACCTGGCAAAATAATAGGGTTTTCCCATGTCGTAACAAATCACGCCTGGGCTAAAATAGCTGCAAACATTCTCTAAGACTTAATGAGCTCTCGCTGTTTTGTAGTGGTCCAAACAACTTGTTATTGTGACTGTTATATAGAGCGGAATTATATTATCGAAACTGTCTCATAAAAAGCAAGATGATGGGGTGTCAGGAAAGCTAATCCCACTCTGCAGGAAGCGTGTGTGTTTCTGGGCTGTGTCGCACAGAAATGTATTTCTTCTTTTCATGGTAATGCGGTTTATTGGGAGTGTTATCTTTTGTCATTCTGATACGATTAAACAGAGGTAGGAGCAGAAGGCGTTCTTCTTTCTTCATAAAGTCCCTTTAAACTGAAGCACAGTAAGGGAGGACAAAACAGAGAGAAAGAAACATTTCATATTCCTCTTATGCTTTGCATAAAGCAGCCCTGGATCCCAAAGTGAAGCAAGAGAGGGAATTCGGGGAGTTAAAGTCCACTTAGGCTTTCAAGAGCTTCTCTCGAACAAGCTTCCACACCATCATAAAAAATGTCATTGTAAAATATCTGAACTAGAGCAAATTGAGCAATTTGGCCGTTCTGATGCTTTCGTCTGAAGTCTCATGCTTGCAAGGACGTGAAAAAGTCAATAACATGAATTGGAAGGTATTGATTATTTCACTGGGCTGCTGTTGAAACATCGTGTGCGCTTGATTTGGTCTCCCAACAGCCAGTAAACGTTTGGTTTTAGTTTCACTTCCCTTTGTGAAAAGAATTGAAAATACTATAAAACAGAAAGGGGGGTTTCCGAATTTCAATGTATTTTTCTTAAACTTAAATGAATGTTATTTGTAAAGGTTCCCCTTGCTCCAAGATGGATATTTCATGCCACAGACGGACCTATTCTTAATTTACTTTGTAAGGCACCGAACCTCCTGTTCGACAGTGCCATCTGCAGCCCCATGGATTTCAGGACGTTTGGATGGGGCTGGTCTCCATCACCCAGCTGGCGGGGCTAGGGCCTCTGCTTCCTGGAAACCTAACTAGTTTTGGAAATGTCCTTTTTTCCTGCTGCCTATGCCAGGACCTCTCTTACCCCCTTGCTAAATTGTAGCAAAAGATTGAAATGAAAACCTGGGACTGGGAGGAAGCTTGGGTTCCAAGTCTGCGATGTGGAAGATGTAAAGGCTGTGGTACTGCATCCGGGTCAGCTGTGTCGACTCCCGAATCCGAAAGAGCGTGATGTTACCCGCATAGCAAATGTGGAGCTGCCTTTGCCCTGTACGGCTGAGCATTTACTTTTTTCTACCTGCAACAATCTCAAAAAAGAGGAAAAAAAATATTATTGTGGGCATTTGTAGAGCTGCACATTTCCCTGTAAGATTATCCACAAGAGTAAAAATATTTACATCCCAATTGCTTCAAAATCTGTCCAGTATGTCCATGTGCTCAGCTAGCATTAATTACCTAAATCAGCTCCTTCTGCTAAAGGACTGTTCAGTGTTTGATTAATTTCCAAGATTCGAACATTTTGCTTTAAATTACTACAATTCAGATGGAAGCATACTCAGGCTAGACTCAGGCAGTGTTATGAAAATACACACGTGGCACTGAGCAGGAGTCAGGGGCTTGGTGTGGTCCCGCTGGGACACAGCGGTGTAACATGATGGGTGATGGGACCCAAACTGCTGTAGTCCCGGGTTGAACACCGGGGTCAGGTGTTCAGCGGGAATGGGGGGACAAGAACAGACACTGAACCTCTTCACCCCCAGCTGTGCAAAAGCCCCGAGCTCGTCCTGCCAGCCTGCCCCTGGTCGGTGGTTATGTGAGCGTGTGCTGGAAGTGAAGTGCATGGTGTAATGGTGCCGTGAGAGGGATGTTTTCCCTCATCCAAGGCCTCTGAGGGGAGGAACAGAGAGGGGAGAATAAAATAAAATGCGAGTTGTTCAGCTGCTGAGATAAAAATGAAAATTGAGCAATAAAACCTTCTTTCTTGATGGTTCACCCATGCTGGATGGAAGATGTTCAGATCCTGCATTCCCGGCCGGCTCTGTGGAGCACCAAGCCAGACAAGACTGCTGAACTGAGCTCTGCTCTGTGTCCCAAGCGGGTTCTTCAGATAATGTGGAAATTCCTAGCTTGCAGTTTTGCAGAGTTCAGGCTGCCAGCTGTCTGAAGTTCCTGGTTCCTTGCTGGAAAGGTTCGGAGCAGGGGCTATCAGCAGCGCTTTGCAGAGCTGTGGAAGTAGCAGGAACCCTGAGCAGTCCTGACCCAGGGGAGGGCTGGTGCCACCACCCCCGGCTGCAGGACAGCAGGGATGATCCAGATGGAGGAAAGCCCAGCTGCATGGAGCTGCACACCAGCGAGCGGGAGAGTCGATACCACCTTTGATTTTACAGCAGAAGATCCCCACGCAGCCGCACCCCGCGGCGCCGGCACCTGGGCACGGCATTGCCGCTGTGCCAGCTGGTGCGCACCAGCCCAGGTGCCTGCGTCGTGTTAATCCACAAATCAAATAATCAGCTGCTGGTTAATCAAGAATTGACTCTCTTCACATCCAGTTAAATATGTGCATAACTTGAGGGAGGCCATAATACTGAGGCTGCTGCTAGTTTAGGGAGCTGCAGCGGGGGCTGCCGCCCAGGGCTGAGGGATGGGGAGAGTTTTGCAAACATTTCTTGCAGCAGCAATGTCATTTGAAGCAAGCTTTGCCAGTTCAAGGGTAACGGTGGTTTTAAAAAAAGGAAACAAAGAGTGAAGAAGTTACTTTTATTCAGATTACTTTTCCAGACCTGCTTATTAAATGGCCACATGTGCCAGGGAAGGATGGTGCAGGGTGGGGGTGCATGGCCAAGGATGAGTGCATGGACCTGTGTACCTGCTGGGCACAGCGCTGTGAGACTGGATCCTCCTCTTGACCTGCCAGGAGTGTGGGTGTGATGTGCTCTGGGCTCGCAGGATCCAGGTTTGTGTTGTGGTGAGCAGTGGAGGTGGAAGGACACTGTGGGAGCAAAGCAAAGGATGGTCCCTGCTCCCACAGGTCCCTGTCCAGAGCACCACTTGTTCAACGTTTGTTTTAGATTTTGGACTAACCAGAATTTGACCAAGTTAGTTTGAAATAGTCTGGTGAACCTGTAATGTGGGACTAGGGAGATGGCTGCTTCTTTCCCTGCCTAACGCATTTAAAAGGAGCAAAAGAAATTGCAAGTTGAGTT
>VZTO01007407.1:4308-33974 GCA_013400615.1 Syrrhaptes paradoxus | reverse complement strand
GGATGGGGTTTTCATTTTGCTAAGAGGAAAGTGGCTGAAGAGGAAAGCCTGCCCCTCTCTCGTGATCCTCACTAGAATTTAGAAGGTTGGGACAACCCAAACAAAGACAGACCTTCAAAGCCTTAAGCAAGTGTTCAGGGCTCGGTTTCTGCTAAGACAGGAAGGACGTTACCCTGTATCTTCTGAGTGCAGAATACATGCTTTAACTAAGGCAAAACCTCACCAGTCAGAAGGGTTTCAAACTTAGCAGCTGCTCTCTGCACAACAGCAAGGATCCAGTGCACCTTTAATGTACAACTGTGAAATTGCAGTTCAGCATTCATTTCACCAGAGGATCACCAAGAAAAGGAATCCGTGTTCTGTGAAAGGACTATACAGTTACAGGTAGCTATGCACCTAGCTTACCAGCACCCTACCTTGATGGCTTATTTCCACCCCTCCCTCACTTTCAACAAGCCACACAAACTTGGTACACTATATTCAGTCTTTAGGGCTTAAGCAGAGATTATTGGCTTCTCAGCCTAACTGAATTAAGTCAACCTTGAACTTTGCTACATGACTAAATTTGTAATGTAGTCAGCAACATCTGTTTCTGTAAGCCCTCACTTAGTGGCCTGGACACACCATTTTGACACAAGCTGGTGACTACAACCTTTCTTCCTACTTACTCTAGCCTGATGGTGTGTAGAAGCCAAAATGAGAACAGAATTAACTCAAAGTGCCCACTAGCTGGAAATCTTGCTCTTGCATCAGGAGTGCTTCGCTATCTTATACCTAGCAGGATTATTGTTAATTCTTGGAGAAATTAATTTAATCACAACAGCAATAAAACCTCCTGCCCTCTAACATCAAATACCCTAATTTGTCTTTATTAATTACTCTACCTTTTGCGCCATTGTCTTGCCTGCTAGTATCACCACGCTTCTCACAGACTGAAATGTGAACATCCCTTTTTTGACCCAGCTGAAGGGACTAGATCCAATTCTATATCAACAGCTCTTTTTCTGTATCTGCACCTCTTTGGCCACCCAGAGGTATATATCCTCACTTTATGGGTTGGCGATTATTTCACACATTGAAATTTATTACACAGAAGAAAAGAAATATTCATGTATACGTTTAAGTCATGCTAGCCTTTGTGTTTCTATGTTTTATTGTATGACCTCACCATGCACTTAAGTATGTACACAGATACACAAGTCTACAACTCCTGCTATTATTATTGCTATCTCCACAGGCTTTGAAGTGTTTAGCTGACTAGCTACACTGCATGGCAGCATAATCATGAGAGATTTACCAATAACATGAATTTTTTATTTTATTTTTTTACCATAGCTAGACTAAAAGCCATTGATCTGGCAGATTCCTCACTGGATATGCCCTTCACAGCATCTAATATATTGTGACCTGTTCCCACCATGTCTGTAGATGCTGTCTTCCCTGTCCTAGTGGACTTGCCACACCAAATCCCCCTTTCTACAGATCAAACTCCTTACTCAGGAAGACTTAAAGCACACTTTGGAATTACAGAAGCAAACATGATGTTCCACTCCTTAGCCCCCACCCCCCCACACACTTGCCAGGATACCCTGACAGCAGATAATACGTTTTGGTAAGTCTATTTACTGCATGTGATTTAATGGAACATTTACTCAGACCTGGAACAAATACCCCTGATTTTCCAGTTTTCTGTGCCATATAGCCATATACACCTGAGCTGAAATGCTCTATTTCCAGTTTTTGAATGAGCATGTACTTTCACACCACCATGGAGTGAAACCCCTAGGGGCCAGTGCAGGGGAAATATGGGAGCTAGTCTACGCAGGCCTCTAAAAAGAAAAAGAGTTAGTGGGGTCTGTTTGGAGCCATACAGATTTAATTTATGGTATCCAAACCTGTTTTTTCTCTTGTAAAAACCAGCTTGTTCTGGCCAACATTCTTTAAGAGGTCTTCACCAAGTTACAAACAATGCTTCATCAAAACATAGTATTGTGCAAAGCATGTAAACATATGCCATAAAGGTTATGCTGTTATTTTTTCCAGCCACAGTTCACCCTTGTTTTCATAAAGATCTTTCATGAGGAACATCTAATTCCATTAACAGGATTATTTCATTTTTAAAATTATGTACATATTTTTCAGATGCATCAAAGTTTTAATCTCCAGCATGCATGCTGAAAATAATGCATCAAAGTTCACAGTGTAAAAAGTGGGTCCCTTCCAAGACCAACACCATCAACTGGTGTCTAAGGTAATGTTATGGGAATGGTAAACATTGGATATGCAGACCACCTCAGGTCCAGCTGGAAGCCATGAAAGTTTTGTACTTGATTTAGCAGCCTCCAAATGGGCACTCAAAAAAAGAAGGTCCAAAATGAATGGAAAGTTTTGAAATAGTTGAGATTAGTGACTTGCCAAAGGCCACAAAGGAGATTTGGCATCTACTAGCTTTACTACCACCTTACTCAGAAAAGCACGTGGCAGGTATAGCCTTCAGTGGGACTTTATTGTTTCAATGGCACACTTCCTAGATTCAAATAACATAATGTACAAGATATGTCTATAAGCAAACAGATGAATGGGAATAGTGTTTTAAACTTCCATGCTTTTAAAAATGTTTCTCAAGGAAATAATTTTTTCACTATTCTGAAAACTTTACTAATGAGGCACCATAAGGACATGTTGCTGAATGATAGAGTTTTGCAGCTTTTAACTTCTGCAAATTTGGACTAAAGCAGCCTGTTAGTCTTCCAATGTTAAGGTCATTTAAAATGGAAATTGAATGTCCAAAACCAAAACTGCAACTTCATTACTGTCCTGACAGTACTGCCCCAAGTTTCACCCCGTGGATGAGGGTTAGCCACTTCTTCCTGAACTACCCAAAACAGCAAGCGATACCACAAACAGGCTGCTGGTACAGCCTGCAGTGAGGATGTGCACAGTCAAACCTCCAGCAACTACCACCTGGAATTGGAACACTTATCCTCATGGAAATATCCGGGCAGAACAACTTATAAACAAACGACTCACTGTATTAACACACTGCCTGGCTACATAGGTACAGGCTAGGAAGAAACCAGTTTACAACACAGGAAGCCACATATCAACATAATTCATACTTGCACCCCAAAACATAATCCCAAAGAAAAGTAAAATGTCATTTGGAGCTACTGAAAACACTTGGAAGACATTTTTGCCATGAATGCTAATTCCCAGCTCCCACAGATGAGATACGTTGTTAGGATTCTGCATAGCAGAGGTTAATCCACTACAGAGCTATCTAGTTGATAAATTTAAAATAGAATAGGATTGCTTTACTTGCAACTTTTTGCTTCCAGTCTTGTACCTCAAAAGGCTGACATAAATCTGATTAAATACCTCTCCAGCCTTGTTTGGGATTTGGGACAGAGTGACTGAAGGTGAAACAGAAGGTAACAATGATGAGATCAAGTTCATAGGAATCCCTGAGGGATCTGCAGGACAGAATATATTTAAGAGATCTGAGGCCTAAGAATTGTTTATTTTTGCACTGCACAGGGACATTGCACAGGCAGATACTACTGAGGGAAAAGAATTCCCATAACAAGCCCAAACCAGTACCTGTCCTGGGAGGAAAACACTTCAGAGTTATGGGCAAACCCTGAATCGTAGGCATTAACTCAAGTTACATATTTTGCCTAGGCATTAGTGCAGGCAGAGATATCAGACAGACACAAAATGATACCCTTACTGAATATTTCTTAATTAGTTCATATTACAGCTGCTGACAAACAAATGCATAATACCTAGATGTGATCCTAATTAAGGTTTCTGGATGTCCTGTGCCATGAAACCATTGGAGGAGTATGTAGATTAACCAAAATATTTTTTTGGTAATATACCGCTTCTTTCCCACAAGCTCCATATCCCACAGGGGTTAAACACTACAGTAACAGAGTTAAAATAGGCACAGGAAAGAGCATGAGACTTAAAAATAGATGAGGAATCCAGGAGGCAAAGATACAGGAAGAAGTCTCTGAGACAGGCTGCAACAAGCCTGTGGAGGGCTTTGAAAAAAACAAAAGCAAACAAACTCGAAACCGAAAAACCTTTTGCCTTATTTAAGTCAGTGTGGGTTTTGCCAGTGCCCTTTTACTGAGGCAGTCATCTGACAGATCAAACTTGGATTTGATCACCAAGTCAATGAAAAGCCAGTGTAGCAGGAGACAGTCACAAACATTTCACTGTTTATGTGGAGTGCACAGTGCAGTGGCCCTTGAAAGACACAGATTGGCTTCAAGTCTGTCTTTACACAAGCAAGTCTGATAGCTTTTAAATGAAAGTATTAGAACAAGATATGCTTTTGTTCTGCAGGGATATGAAACTCCCCCCTTGTGTTTTTAAGGAGAAGTGAGGCTGGAGGAAGTCTCACAGAGTTTGAAACTATGGAAGTTATTAATTTATAAATCTTTAGTCCTAATTCAACACTGCAGTAGACTGCTTAAGGGAAAAGATAGTTCAATAAGAACAAGACCTAACTACACAGTGGAGTTTGCATATATCTTCCAGTGATTTTTTTTCAGGCTCTTTAACCTACAACATACGAGTGACTGAACTTAAAAAAGTGTAACCATTGGGTACTGTAGCAGCAATTCCTCAAACACATATTTGCGTGTGTTGACACTTCAGAAGGCTGTTAAGCAGTTATGCTGGGAAAAAAAACCATTGCCTAACCCTGAACAGTAACCACAAGAACAAAAAAACAGTGTTACTGCAGCTGGTGTCTTCCTCCCACAGCACTAGACTCTGACTACTGAAATAAAATGATTAAAAGTTACCCGAGGGTCTGGGTGGCATTTAAGTAACTTTCTTACAGCTATATAAAGCTTGCAGTTCAAAGTCTAGTAACCACTTCCACCCTATTACCCTCTACCCCTCCAAAAAGTTTGGCTACTGGCAAAACAAAATTTGCTCACTCTCAAAAACTTTCTACTACACGTATTCACAAGTTTGGCTCTGCAAGTTTATCCATGATCTTGGCTGATGGGGACATTAGTGACAGCATAACTTGTCCCCAGGCAAAGGAGTATCTTTTTGGACATGCTTGGCAAGGAAGGAGAGGAGGAAATCTATTGAAAGATATGGTCTTCCTCCTCATGTCCCTGTTTGTATCAAGTACTAGGCCATATAGATGCAAGAGGCTGAATTACTACTCTGCCTAGCCCCCTTCACAAATGAAGCTTCATCCAACCTTGCAGGCTAGTTTGCTCTTTCAAGCAGCAGGTTAGTTACTCTCCATTACAGTTGCTACCTCCACACTAACTAAAGAGCTTCCTGTGCACACTATATTTACATTCACCAAGTGATCGCTGCATATTTTGCACTCTGATATTTAGTCAGTTGGATTACAAAGTCAGTCTAACCCAGTGAGTCTCAAAATATGGGTATGATCTCATCAGAGCCAAGCAGAAATAACTGTTTATTCTAATATTTGAGTTCATGAGCCTGGTAAGATGCAAGCATGTGTCCCGAAATGGACAGCAGCTGGAATCCATTTGGAAAACTCTGATGAAGATCATGGAAATGTTTTCTCAGATAAAAGCACCAAGTCTTGTACTAGTTAGCATCTTTTACCCTAATAATGTTATGCTGGAGAATACACATGGTTAGTTTGAGGGGACTGGAGAGGGCCAGAAGTCTCTCTATGCCCTGATTCTTTTTCAAGGCTTGGGCTCAGTTTGTCTTTTCACTTTGAATTTGGTGAGGAATCTTGAAAGAATTGCCTTCCTTGGGAAAAGAACACATATGTGTGAGGCATCCTGAAAGGATCTAATCTGCCATATATAGATCAATGATCCATGAATGACATGTGATGATTTGTAGAAACATTGGATTTATGGCAAATGTGTGACAGTCCCTCAGAGCATTTCTGTTGAAATTCCCAAATAGAAATAAACAGCAAATGTAACAAGAGCCTCCCAGGAACTCGCTTCCACCCGAGTATTATGCAAGCTCTTCAGAGGTTAAGATTTTCTTTCCCTCAAGCCATAGAATGAGATGGTAAAAATGAGATTCACCAGCAGATCTAGCTTTTGGCAATAAAAAAGGAAGTGAAAACACATCATGGTTTGAGCAGCTGTTCTTTCATTTGTGACTCCATACTGCAGAGTGGGGAGAAGAATCACCTCCCAAATGCTACCCACAATTTAAATCCCAAGCAAATTCTGGCCAAGCAAAAGTCCATGAACACCCCCTCCCCACACCCCTCCCAAGTTTTCAGAGGTCAGATTCACTACAATCACCATTGCATTGTAGTAGCTGGAACAGAAGAATGAAATTTCTATAGTGGGAAATAAAGTTTGTGAAGTACATCATTCCTTATGCCCCTCTACTCATACAAAGCCTCATACAACAGCAGCAGCCCCAAGCTGACTATTTAGCCTTTATTTACAGGTGGTGATTTCCATTATGTATAGTTCATGCATGGATGAGATGTAAGCATGAGGAGTACAACTGACTAGCATACTTCCAAAATTCAGCTCAATGAAAAAATTAAAAAATTACCTGATACCAATCCAATGGTGAATATGATCCTACATAATGAGACTGGCCTGTGGGAGAAAAAGAAATGTGAAAAAGGGAAGCTGTGCTGTATGTTCAAATTTCAGCCAAGAGTAAAACTGAAGCAAATGGCAGGAATTATGTGCTTGCTATGAGGCATGAAGCCAGAGCTAAAAGAATTGCCTCTATTCAGTGTTTCAGCTTTAGGAACAAGGAGTGGATAAACAATTAGACAATGGGTTTGGTGTGCAATTTCATTGCACTGAGTCAGAAGTGGTGGGGATGTGTAGACTAGTACTCTTGGAGAACCAGTGCTTGCATGAGGATGAGCTGCAGCACCATCACTTCTGATCCATGAGAAACAAAGAAACCTGGCAGACTGAAACACACCGCTTCCCCATGCCATGGATACCACTTACTTCCAAAGCATTCAGACAGTCCGGAACGCTTGCTACCATTCTCCAAAGCCAGCATTAGACTAAACTGCACAGTCTGGTAAACACAGGGAAAACACACTACAAAGCCCTTTGACAGGCTTCAGAAGGAAGGGGGGGGCAGGGCGGGGACGGAGGCGAGGAGTGGAGCAGAGATTTCCCTACTTTAAGGCCTTGGCAAGTACCATCTTCAGCCAGGCCTGACTGTAATCATGACTGGCTACTTTATTCACCTATTTCTGTAGACCCTGGCCTTTCTCCAGGTACTGCTGGTGGTTTTCAAGCAGACTGTGCTTTCCAGCAATATCCCTCCTGTGCCTCCAGCAGCTGTCCTGGGCCTCTGCAACAGCACACTGCCTCAGCCACGAATGGGCTTGCTGCCCTGCCTGTCACAGCACCGCCAGATGAGTACTCTTGTTTTATCAGAATGCCAGGACTTTGGCCAAAGTTTTTAGCTGCTCCTTAAACAAACCCTCAGCTCCAGGTCTCACACCCCAATAGCACATGCTATAGAAGACAGCACTCCTCAAAGGTGGTGTTTGCTGCACCTGCGGGTAATGTTTTCATCCTCCAGTTTCTAGCTGTGCCACCAACACATGTAATGGGAAAAGGCTTGTATAGATACCATCCACCTCCTAATGTCAGCACCTTTCGGACAAACAAGTTCTGGTTCAAAGCTGCTTTCTACTGGCAGACAACTGGCAATAATAGCTATCCACTGCACAATCTAATCCACGTTCCAGTTACTAAGGTCAGCATACGATTTCTTTCCATTGGCTAAGTGTCCTGAAAACTAGATACAAATATTCATGTATAATCCGGAGTTTACTTGAGATGCTGTTGCTGAGCAGCATTACACAAGAAGATTTCACACAACATTTCACAATTTCCTAAATTAGACTCTGCTGGGAGTGGAAGTAGGAGATGGGGGGAGAAGAATGCATATACTTGATAGAATTAATTCAGTGTGACACACAGTCAGAGCCATGCATCTGAACATCTGATTCAATTACAAACTTGAAACCAAGGATTTGAAACCCATTTTGCTCATTTTACACCCCCAGTAGATATTTGCCACTGGAGAGATCTGCCATCTAATGCTATCCACTTGGGGACAAGAGAAAGAAAGGACAATATATTC
This sequence comes from Syrrhaptes paradoxus, assembly GCA_013400615.1. Lineage (NCBI taxonomy): Eukaryota > Metazoa > Chordata > Aves > Pterocliformes > Pteroclidae > Syrrhaptes > Syrrhaptes paradoxus. Next base: position 25,859 of record VZTO01007407.1, on the reverse strand, counting down.
TCTGAATACTGAAAAACACAAGCAATAATCTCCAAAATCCTTCACTTTGCATGCCATTTCCTGCTCCTTATCTTTTGCCTTTGCTCTGTTACACATACTCTGAATTCTTCACTCACCTTGTACTTTATTCCTTTGACCTCCCTTCACTGAACAGCAACCTGGCCTGTTTGCACTCATACTGACTGCAAGAGCCAAACCTAGTCCTGATGACATGTCACAGGTGGCGAAAGCACAGCCCTTCATGATCAGGTGGCCTGAAATGGATTGCACAGATCTGCTGTACTAGTCTGACCATCAGCCTGTCTAAGAATGCATTGTCCTCCTTTCTCTTCTCACCGCACATACAGCTTGTCAGATACTGATGAAGATTACTTCTTTTCACTTGTAGTAAGGGAATCAAAATGCATCACACCTGTAGATAGGAAGTTACTCTGAGAGATAACTGTTCTTGGTTTTATTGTTTCTCTGGAGTCTATGAATCCTAGAAATAATGTTTTCCTTTCATTAGACAAATTGCTAGCTGTAAGCATTCCCTGCCTGTGGACTGCCTAAGCCCTGTCCACACACCTGGGCAGAAATGGAGTTTTAAGGAGAGGCCACAAGAGGCGTGTCTAAGCACAAATGGTCTCCTGAAGGAGCACAGGTATTCTGCTATGGAGCACCACTGCCCTGGCATCTCCAGCAATGCTGTACATAAACTCGTTTAACAGAAGTTTCTGGTTTACTGTAAGTTTGTGTGGCCTCAGGATCACAAATTGTGGATACATCCTTTTTGTTCTAAGGGAGAAATTTGTGTGCAAAAAAAAAGCATCATCCCTCTATTAGTCTAGAATAAAAACCGCTTCTGAAAATAACTGACAACTCAAAGGTTCAAGTTTGTGGAAAGTGCTAGAACACCTGCATCTCGGTGGAAGTCCCAAGATCTGACATCACTTTTGAAAAGAGAAACTAAATACTTAAATTACTTGGATATTTTTGGTACCCCTACCCTACATGCAAAAAGAGAAAAAAGGCCCCATTATGTAGGCCTCATGCTCCCAGCCTTCCTAAAGGGCAAGGAATGCAGGCCCTGTAGAGACAAGCACAAGATATTGGGTACAATTGCACTTTTAATCACAGTGCATCAATTCCATGAGTAAGATGTGGATGCAGAGAGGCTCGCCAATCTTCCAGCTATGCTGGCTCATTTCAACATTGCATCCCAAGACTATTTCAGTATAAACACATTTTGACCAATAACAGTGATCTCTTGGAGGGGCACTTCTTCACCCTGGGAAAAATATTCAGAACTACATATATAGGAGCACAGTGATCTCACCTCTACATAGTTGCCTCAGTAACAGTCATTTGTTTCAACTTGCATTTACTATCACAGGTACTGTTACACATTTGACTGACTGCAAAAGATCACACAGGAGCCCAGACTATAAAGCTCTGCATTAACACACACCTTATTGCAGGAGTCAAGTTGGGTTGTCATTACTTAATTTTAATTTCTAGCAAACATATTCAAACACAGCTCAAGAATACACATCAACCCACTTGATTTAGTAAAGGGAAGCAGAAAGCTTCTTCATAAAGATGGTTAAGTTTTGCCTCTCACCACTCAGTTCTTTACTCATTTCAATATTTTAATGTTTGTTGCCTAAAATATTTTGGGAGGAGGTATCACAGCAACAAGCACTCACAACAAATTGATTTCCCCTTCTGCTAACTGAAAAAATGTCCATTTTCCTTTCACTGACAGAGCTACCAGCTAATTCGGTAACAGGCAACTTCCAGAAGGTTGATAAAAATTAAAGACATTTGTTCAGCCCTTCTAAGCCCTGAAGTCACCCCCATCTCTCACTGTACATAAGCAAAGCACCAGATGCTCTCCCTCCTCTCTTCTCCAAGAGCCCTGCTCTGAAAGCAACAAGGCTTCTTCCACTCCAGCAGTCACACAGCCAAGCTACCACACTTGCCTCAATGGAAAGCCATCCCCCTTCTTCCTGCTCCTCCTGTGCACTCACCACAGTAACACCCAGCTCTTTATGAGATGAATGTTTTCCACTACCTTCTCTCCTGTCTGTCTCAGCCTCTGCCTTAGCACCTGCTAAATGGGGAAACATCTGTCTCTCCTGCTCATTTTAATAGCAAGATTTGAAGCAGGTGGGACCTTCCTCCAGACCACAAAGACTACCAGCACTGCACTACTTCAGCCCCAGAAGTCCTATGGTTCCTGGGGGACAATAGCCTTTGCAGAACCATAAGTGTCTGCAAAGAGCCTGAAATCTGTCAAAAAAAGCCCAGCATCTTATAAGGTAGAGCAATACTGTAAAGGGATAGTAACAAACTGGCTACTTTCATTAGGCACAAATAGGTTAACTAAATGCAGCACAAGAAAACTGACTAGATCTCTTGAAAGAGACTGTACTATTGTATAGCAGCATAACCTGAACAAGCTGACACAGACCTAAATGCAGGGGAAGCATTAACTCATGATAGACCTAGAGACACCTAGAGATGCATTAACTCAAAGACCTAGAGACACCAAATCACATGGCATAGGAGAGAAGGACACTCAGAATTATTCAAGGAGTCACTGATGGACATTATTGAAATGTTTTCTCATCATCTTTATCAGAGAATTAAATAGGCAGTCTTAGCTGATGAGTTATTTGTGGATATCCTATATAACAGAAGCAACAATGAAAAAACACCACTGTGCTAAATGTTCCTCTTCTGTCTCTGACCCACAGCCCTAGGTTTTGCACTAGCTTGCTGGAAAGGTGCACTTCTGCAAATATTTATCAGACCAACATTAAACGAGACTTAGGGCAGAAGGGCAAGGGGGTGTTACAATAAATCTGAGAATTAAGGAGGGGTGACATGGTAAGCCTATTCCAGATAACAGGAAATGACAGAGTAGAGACTCTTATAACAGTTTTCCCACTGAATGCAAAACTGTATGACTTCCCTATCTCAGTACTGCATAAACTATGCACAGGAAATATTCCTACAAGGTAAACTGCAGTATTTGCTTAAGCAAAATTTAGTCAGGCTTTCACAGCCCCCCCCTCTCTTGAGTGTCAAAGCATTTTTATTTACAACATGGAACACGCTAATTAACAGTGGGATGTTTTATTGCTCAAACGCTCTCCAAGATGTATTCCAGAGGCTTTGTTTGTAATTGTGCCACTTACTTACTACAGTGCATTACATCTCTTGAAATATACATGAACATATGTGGTAGAATACAATGGGCACTTTGTACGCTGTAGCTAATCCTTTGGGTTACAAGCAGTGAGTTTAAGGGTCGGGAAAAGCCCCTCTTAGAACCCTGTATCCTTGTCCCATGGTTCACACCAGCCTCTGAGATGTACTAAAAATCCTCGTTGTGTTTTTAATTGTGTTATTCACTACTTGCAGAAAGTCCATCTACTGATCTCCATAAAAGATATAGTCCATACCATATATGATGTATCCCCTTAAGACAGCATTGGAAAATTGAGAGATCTGGGATAGAAGAGGGTTCTCTTAACTCAAGACAGTGCTTGGACTGAGTACCTCAAAGTGATTCTTTACTGCTGTTGTTATTTTGTACATTCTTAGCCTTCTCCTCCCCCTTTTGTTTTCTTGTGTTTTCTTGTATTTTCTCCCTATTTGGATTTATTTGCTCAGTTTTTCTTATTAAGCATTTTTGTTCTCTGGATGTGTATGTGTTCTCTATGTGTATGTGATGCTTGCTGTACCTGTGCAGTGCAGAGTCATGTCATTGGCTCTACTTCCTGCTTGGTTGAGAAACTCCAAGGTGCTAGTTCTGAAAAAAAACCTGTTGATTTTAGTGGACCTTAAGAATACAATTAGGGAGCCCTTACTGAATACAGCTGTCTTTCCAAACCTGGGGCAATGATAGGAGGACAGCTTCAAGAAACAAAGCCAGACACGAGGAGTAAAAAAGCCTTTCTGGTGGCAGGCATAAGAGTTGGAAAGCAGGGCCCCATTTAAGACAAGCATCTAGTGGAAAAGAATAGACCAGAATGAAGAGGAGGAACCCAGGTTGTTTTTTTTTTTTTTCCTTACTTCCTTGTTAAAACCAGATGCAGGTTGTCTGTGCCAACTGGCAAAATTAATTTCCCCACTGAAAAAGAAATGCAGCTCAGCTCTTTTCTGACTCTGAAGGCATCCATGTCCTGTTGTTGGATCAGAAGCTGTCAGATGCTGAACCTTCTCTGTCCTTCACAGAGAAAATCACAGCTCACCTGCCCTTTCACTAAGGGTCAGTTGCTGTTAACTGCCTCTGCATCATCATGGTTGCTGCTTCCTGATCTGCAGGGTTTCTCAGCTAGGAAATCCCCTAGCCCAAAGAAAATCTGTTGTTCAAAGATGAGCCAGGGAGTCAACCCTCTCTTTACCCAGCTACTTTCAAATACAAAGGCACCTTCTCCACTTCTGTGGGTGGTGGGAGCTCCACCCAGAGGGTGTGTGCTCTGACTCATAATACACACATTAACACTTTTCACCCAAACAATGGTATTAGATGTCTTATTTAATATAATCCCTAAACCATTTCCATGTGTTATTAAGAATCACCACATTCTAATCTGAACTGCCTGTATGGGATTATTTCTGAAAGGTTTTGCAAGTTACAACATTCAAAACACACCGAATGAAAATAAAATATAACTTAGTTATTAAATGTGGGTTTCTAAGTTACAAACAAGTGCTATCATGGCAGTGTACTAATTAGTGCAACAAGTAATTGAGCCTGCATCCTTACTTTGCCTGTACAAGATTTCTGTTGCAAGCATCTGCCTTCGTAGTGCAACTGAAAAACAAGACAGTTATGGGAGAAGGACAGAAACACATCCTAAGTGACTGAACATTATTATATAATTATTTGTCTTATTCTGAGACACAGCATGGTGGTTCTGCACTATGGAATAAGTACATTGTTATCAGAAAGGCAGAACCCTTGCTGCTGGAGGATGCAGGGTACAGCCCACTTGGTTCTCCAAAAAGCACTCACTCAAGAGACTTATTTTCTTTTATCTAGGTTTCTTGGAAAATGCATTACATTATGTCACTTGTTCACTGTGCTTTGTTCAGCACTTGTGCTATGCAAAATCATCAAGAACTGTTAAACAGTCAGCACTGCCCCATGGTGTTTTCTGTCGCCACAGTGGGACAAGCAGTCCCTTGTTCTGGGCTGCTGTTGACCACAGTCATGGTTCAGATGAAATCTGATGTGCTCAGCTGGACAGAAGAACACTGACAGCTGTGAGACGAACACATGCAACCAGCCAGCACCTGCCATACAAAGCACCCACAACCCTCATTCATAAAATTAAACTATCCTCTGACAAATAAGAGGATTACTAAAGACAGAATTAACCACACTGGAGAGAACATTATAAATCAGAAGCACCTGTTGCAGTGTGTAGGTATTATTAGTCAAGCACACAAAAACCTGGAAAATAAATGTGTTACTAAGGGAAAAATCTCTTTTCACTCACAGGTACAGACAGAACTAACTGCAGAGACACTGTGGGATTCTATTGCAGGCACTTGGCAGGAGAAAACAAGAGAGGGTTTTGAGAAGATCTACTCACAGACTGCACCCAAAAGCTAAGGTGGCTGCTGTTACATAGACCATTAAACATTTTACCCCTTCCAGCTCCAACAGGGATCCTAAGTTCATTGTCCACTTGGAGTTTACAGGTTAGGCTTTGTCCTACACTGAAATTACTATCAGCACGTTATATACTCTGCTGAATGTCACCTGTCTTCTTACTGACCAAGTTTTTTCATTTTTTTAATACACAAACCACCAAAAAGGAAACCAAACTTCTCAGGCAGGCAGTGAATATTCCCACTGCAGAATGTATTCAGTCACTTAACTGCAGAGAACACAAGCCAATCGCCTAGCAGATCTAGCCAGACCACATTTTCCACTACATTTTTCACTACATTTTTATTCTTGAAAACAGATGAATGCACAGAACAAAGGTCAGTTTCATCACCCCAGTAAATAATCTGGGCTAAGAGTAAATCAAGTAAAAACACTTAAAAACCTATCAGTATCTGTGTTCTAAATACACTCCAGTTAGTGCTATGTGAGCGCTGTTATGTTTGGTTTCCTTGAATGTGAGGGAATGCATTTGATTCTGATGGATGAGAAATCCTCAGAAGAGACAATTTTAAGTCCGCATTTATTTTTTTAACATTTGCTTAAAATAAATTCTGGATTACACGATTGCTTTGCAACATTGCAAATTGTGTATTGGAAATCCATGTTGCCAGTGCATTCCTACAGCAGTTACATTCAGGAAATGGAACTACTGCATGAACTGGAAAACTAAACAATAAAACAAACTGCAAATTTTCACAGTCACCTTTCTATAAAACATTTGCATAGCAAGAACTCCCTAGTACAATGTATGAATCACATTAAACAGCAAAGTATGTTTTGTGATATATCCACAGGCAGCTCAAGAGTAAGCAAATAGTTCCATAGGCAGCCAAATTAAAGAAAAATAATTTCCTAGGGACATCAGCATGGGGTCACTGATGCCCAAAAAGGTGAAAAATTCTGCTGCAGCTTCCCACCAGCATGGACACAGACCCGTCCTCTAGCCACTTACCAATTTTCAAAGGACGTCTATGAAATTACTTGTTTTTAGCACTTCAACTCACAGAAGAAGTTGAAAACATTAACTAGGAAACAGACATGGAGTTCAGTAAGCCTGGCTTCCATAACAACAAACAAACCCCACCAACTGAAAGGTGACTCCAGGAACGTGGCCCTGGATTTTTAATGCATTTTTCCTTGATTTTCCAGATTTGTCCAGATTTTCTTCCATTTTGTTCAAAAACATATTTCTTCAACACCAGTCTTTAGGGAAAACAAATACAGAGGCCACATGAGACTGCTGAAAACCAATTAGTTTTAATTTAGATACTACAAGTTATAGGCATAATAGACAGGATAACCACCACCAACGTGCATTTGGTCACTTTTTCAGCAACATCACAACAGCTCTCTAACATCAGAGGTCTCTCAGCAATCTAGCTCAGCATCAGTCGCTCGCTTTACTTGACCTTTGAATCAAGCAGCAACAAAACGGATTTCTCTCTCTCGCCCCAGTCCTATCTTTCCTGTACCGGCAGTACACTTAACACTCCCCTTAAAGGAAAGTAAAAGGGCTATTCAGAGATGCTTTTATGTATTATAACTTGCAGCTGCTTTTCTAAGCAATTCTTTGGTCAGTCTCATCATGTGATCATCTCTCTTAAATCCCCATTACACCCTCACCTTTTTGTCCAGGTTCTGATTATAAATAATGGTTTTCCATGGAAAGCTGCCATTTTCTTGCTCATGCATGTTCCACTCAGATGCAAACCTACCAACATTTTACCACCTCAATACGCTATCTGAAATAATTTATTCTGTTCCTTGCAGTGACTCAATTCAGAGGCAGGAGAAAATTGATAAAATCCCCTACTCCAAATTTAGTTTGCAGTCTAACACAAACATATATACCAAGTGCCCAAAAGCAAGTATTATAAGTCAACTGTACCCAAACATCAGATCTTTTAGTATTTGTAAGTATAAAATACCAGTTTTTGAGCACTGACCAGTTCAGTAGGCCTGACACTATAATATCCGCTTCAGAGAGTATATTGCAAGAATATTCAGCAGAGTATTTTGCAATGGTATTTGCACCTGCAATTAATTGCTGGCTTGCAAGCGTGAACTTGAATAAATGTTATACAACATTTATTCAATAAGCTACTAGGTCAATTCACTCATCTGAGAACTTCCTAGTGACGTGTCAGTATTTTCTGTGGTTTTGAATGAAAAGAAGCTCAGCAAAAGTGGCAACACGTAATATTCTCAAGTTGTAAAAAGCACACATAAGTGAAGAATTAGAAGTTATAAATAGGTAAATAACAAAAGTCCAAAACCAACAATTAAATTAGTTAAATAGAGCTCAAAATAATGATTCTGTGGATCACATCCAGTGGAAGTGATTATTCTTAATGCATGGCTTCTAACTTCATCACTTCCTGCTTTATAGATGGCAAAATCTGACAGAAGTCTCAGGCTCTGGTTACAGAGACTGAAAATACAGAAATTAATAATTTTTTGGTTTACCTTCCCATGTTTGGTGTACTTTAACCTAACCTGAACACCCTTCTTTTCTCTGGTAAGCATTATTCAACTTGCTATTGCATTCAAAAGAAGTTACTGTCTTCTATTTTTTTTGACCCAATTCCTCACAAATACGCACCAGATGGAGAAGTGGATTTCATAATTTCAAGTTCTATGATTTTTTTATGGCAGGAAAGTTACATTTTCCAATATTCTTAGGTTTTTACATCAACAGTTAGAAGGCCTTTACTGGTGCAGCTGCTGACGTTATGATTGGATGTCTCAGAACTACTGGCCACCAGATATTACTCCTTCACTTGGAAGTTTTTTTATAACATGTTACAGACCACTGACCTACAGCTTTACTCTCATTGAATTGCTTTCCTGTAATGTATGATGAACAGCAACCTTACTGACAGAAAGGTAAAAGGAAGATGAAAAAGGAAATTAAATGCAAAATACCCAAATGTTTACTTGTGGGTCAAGAATTCAGAGGTCTGATCACAGCACAAAGGCATGCCTGTACCTGGAAATGAACCGAGACGCTCTCACGCCTCAACTGCAGACGTCAGGCATGCTATGGAACGGGCCTATTTGGTGTACTCAGCGATGCTGATCGCTGTGAAGCCTTTGAGGACACACTGCTGATCATTATTGCAAGAAGCAGCACTACCGTCTTAAAAAAAGGCCTCTCTGACTGCTTTATGGATGAAAGAAACCATAAAAATAGCCCTATACAGCCTCAGGTATGACATTTATTTGGTCACAGCTTTCTCAGAGGTTGTGTGTAAAAGCAAACGCCATGAGCACAGCATCTGCAGATGTCTTCTGTGATCTGCCCAGTACCCGATGCCTGACAGCCGAAGCAGAAACTGAATTTCATTATTTAGTTTGCTGCTCACAAAGAAGTGCTTTACTTCTGCCTCTGGTCTTTCCAGTATGGAAAGGGCAGCACCCAGGAGCCACAGAATTTTACAATCATATAAGCCTTGTGCAACTAAGAGACGCCCGGATGCTGGCAGTGATGCCAGCCTTCACCTACAGAGGTGAGGAGAGTTGTGCTATGGAGAGAGAAGCTGCAGGAGTCCACATGCATCACTCTAAAGGTCTGTCCAGAAAGGTCAGAGGCAAGTCTAGCTTTGCGATACAGCCAGTCCTATATGAAGCATCAAGAAAGGCTAATAAAGGGAATAAGGAAAAGAATAATGGTATTAAAAAAAAAATCACATTTCAAAACACACCTGTCTGCTTACTAAACATTGTGGTAAGTGGTATCTGAGAAATAACAATTGAGAAAATTACTGAGGAAAAGAAGAACTAGGGCTGGACTCCAAAATAAAAGAATTGGAATAAAACATTTCTCTGTACAAGCAACAATGGTTTCACTGAGCCTTTCTCCCCATCTTTCTCCTCTCAGGAGGCAAAAATATCTAAATAAATAAATAAATAAATAAATAAATAGATAAATAAAATCAAGCCCTTTTCCCCACCCTACAGCCCCTAATCAGTCTTGCTGCTTAGAAATGCACCGGCATTATTTGCACACACAGTGGCTGCGATGGTTATGTAGATAGCCTCACTAAGACTCCTCCCAATAAATCCATTAAAATGGATACAGTTTGTGTACAGTATCATTAATGCTGATTTCTAACATCTAAACTATAATTTCATGCTTTGTTACAGAAAAGGCCTAAGTATTGCACAACAACCATCCTTCCTTTTGTCTATCTGCTTTTATCATTTTCCACAAAGATACAACATTATACAATAAATAACGCTTCACTCAGACCACTGGGAGGGAGTCCAGTTAAGACCCTCCTTTCCTTTATCCCCTACATTGCCATACTGGTCCCCTCAGTCTCCTACTGTAGAAATAAACAGATATAAAATAAAATAAGTGTTTAAATCACTGTGTTTAATATAAGAACATTTCTACATCTATGTTATACTCTTTTCCATAGCATAAACGATAGGACAAACTACTATAGTTCAGTAGATAGTACAGTATTTTTTGTGTCTTCCAAAAGTATCCAAAATATCAAAATGCTTAAGTGCAAGGGTTTTTCTTTTTCCTTCAGAGTTTATTTTCCTAATTATTCATTTATCTCTGCCACACCAATAATGCCTTTGTCATTTTGTCTGCAATCATTAATTACAAGAGCACTTCTCTAATTTTAGCATGGAGGAAGAACAATACTTAAGAATTCAGAAGTCTCTGTGCATCAACAGAAGCCGCCAAATTACACTATAAATCAAATGGCACAGTTTGCAAAAGCAATTTCATGAAGTTTCCAACATGCTTGGATTAAACTGAGCTAGAAAGATGGCAAGACCATTGTTTTGGGCACTATTCCGGCATTTTGTTTCCTGTCACAGCCAGTCCAGCAAGCTCAGTAACACAGCAAATTGCTGTCACTATAGCTTACAGTGCTTTCTCGGCCCTCCAGAGCAGCTTGCAGAGTTTCTGAAATGTCAAAGGTGCTGGCTGCTGACTCCCAGACACCATGTATAAATGGCTTCTTGATTTTTTCAATATTCAAGCCTTACCTCCACTCTTTGCAAAAGTATTGTAAAATTTAAGCCACTAGAGCCTTTTTGGTTTTGTTTTTTTTGTTTGTTTTGTTTTTTGTTTGCTTTTTTACAGTCAGTCTTTAACAACTAGAGACTTACTGGTGATGTTCATATGAATTCAAGCAGTTGCTTGCTATAACACAGTGATTTTTCCAAAGTAAAACGAGCTAAAGGAATTCTGAAGATGAGCATGAATGCCTCATACTCTCTGGGAGCCTTGGCAAAAACAGCACTGTGCAAGCATTCAACTGAGAGGGTGTCTCATCTCTGGCAGAAACCTTTTCATTTCCTCCCTTCTTCCTATCTTTTACCAGTTCTGCATTATAATTAACCTGATGTCAACAAAAGATACATCATTAGGCATGCTTATCTTTAAGGGAGCTACAGGCCATAGGCTTTACAATTCTGTCTCCTTTTATGCCCATGGCTATGGACTCAAACAACCACTCTTACACAACTCTTTCCAGAGCCCCTGTCAAACCGTGGAACCATGAAGCAGCAACCACAGGAAAGCATTAGTAAAGACTAATATTCTATCAAAATATAGGATTGTGAATACAGGTACTGCAAGAACACAGGCAGAGATGTCTGCTCCTTTCTGTTTACTTTTTTCCCTGTTTCTTCAGTTTTATTGGTCAGGGAACTATTTACATAGATGAAATAAAATGAAACTAGGTATTTAATCTTACAACTGCTGTGTAGGAACTGAAACAAGGAAAGAGACTACATGGCCTTTTACTTTTTCCATTCTCATTAAGACCTTCCTGGGGTGATGTAAAATAACGTAATTTCACTGAAGTCCATAGAACGCCTGTGGTTTACACTTTCTGTGTGTCTGACTCACTGGATTTGAAGCCAAAGTGTATGAAAATGAATTATTCAGCAAACTCATGCAGGAAAAGTGCTGATGAAGTGTCTGCTACTATAAAACTGCATGTTTAGATCTTATCGTGTTCTTGGGAATAGTAAAATAATTTTTCTCAGATAAAATTCCTCATATCTCCCACTCATAAAATTCCTGCTTCAGATTGCCCAATTTTGCATGTTGTAGACTTCCACTATAATTTGCTTTGAAAGGATGTGCTACTACAACGTCCTTTTAACTGGAATAGTGGTTTTTACACCAGTTATGAAAAACATTGCTACAGCTCAGTTTTTAAATATTTATTCATCAATAATGACAGATGATTTAAACATCTGCTATTTTAAAGCAATTCTGGCATTTGTGTAAGGACTTCTCTGTTTAGTCTTGTTAATAGAGTTCATAAAACTATTTTCATTTCACAAAGCATTTTAGAGCTTCTTATTCCTATAATTTAAAACAATGGGCTATTTTGAGAGAGGCACAACAGGGTGGACTCAATTTTAAATTTTTCCACTGCTAAACACTTGTAGCAAAACAAAACTCTAAATTATGTATTAAGAAAATAATAAATATTAAAAACCCCTGCAAAAACCCAGGCTGTATTACTTGAGTGGATGGAAAAAGAGTACCATAACAAAGGGAAAAATTCTCACCTCAGTCTGTGGGACAAATGCCTGCAGGTAAGAACACATCAGCAACATAAGCAAATAAAGGAAATTAAAGAGGGAGGTGGTAGAATCTATTTGTATTAAATATTTTTTGTAATCTGTTTCAAAATTCAGCTCATTTGGAGAGAACAAGTCAATAGTTGCAGGATATTCATCAGAGGTGAATTTAAGATGTACTGCGTACTTACAGAAATTCACTTTTCCACTTGCTCAGAGAAAATAAATATGCAATAAATAACAATGAACAAATAGGCAGGTAAATATGTTATCATTACAAGAAAGAGTTAATAAGTGGTCACAGTATTTTGGCTAGTGATTTTTCATAAAATCTTTTTGTACTACTGATCTAAGATAATAACTGAAATTTCTTACAAAGGAGACTCTTCACCCTTGCTGCTTGCAGGGAGATTATTTGCTACTGTTAGTTCACGCAGAAGCATTTAATATTTGCAATCCTGCACTTAAAGCCAAAGCTGGTTCCACCGGGCAACTGGAATTTCCATGTCCTGATCACAAACATACTTACTACACCCTGCTCTTGTACATGCAAAGAGACAGTGACTCTTTCATATTGACCATGTGCAATTTTTATTTTTAGTCAACTATTAGAAAGTCAGAGGCATATTTTCATTCATAGTCATAATTTAAAAGAGAGTAATATATGAATTCTAACTGGGCTACATACACATCTGCTGAATATGACTAACTTTTCTTTCACATTAAAAAGCCTTCCTGTTACAAGTAACCTTCACAACATTGCTGTTTCCCAAATGAAGAAGTCACACCCAACCAAAAAAAGTTCATCTAACCAAAAAAAGAACTTCTCATCAAAACAAACCTCCTCCTCTGACTCCCCCCCCCCTCCACCTCAGCAGCCTGCCCTTACCCACACAGACCACAGCCAGCGTCACATTTCCAGACTGGTACTGAAACAGGTTCTTAACTGCAAAATTGCACAAGTACTAGAGACTTCATCAGGTTCACCGGGGACTTGGTTATGGCCAGTAATTTCACACTAAAGGCACTCCTGTATAACAGGAGCTGCTCACAGGACAAGGCTTTAACCTAACAGATCTGTTGAAAAGTAAAGTTAGGACTTCTCCCTGCCATCAGCTATAACCAACCATTACCTCCTCACAGAGCGCCTGCTGCCAGCGGGTCCGGCTGCGCACACCATGCAGCGCTCCTCTCCTCTGGCCGAGGGCTCCAGGAACGCGGTGAGCTCTGTCCTGCCTGCTCCTGCAATGAAGGCAAAACAGAAACAGCATCAGATTATTACCGAAATAACCCCCTGAAGATAACGGACACTTCCACCCCAACATGACACCCAGAAAATCCTCCTCTGAGGAGAACCTCACACGGCACGTAAGGTCCTGTCCCGACTGGTGGGTCTTCTCAGGAAGGTTCCAGAAGGTGGCAGAGCAGCTAATCACACCCCTTGGCTCTCCTGAGGGATCTCTCCTCAGGGCAGGCAGGCAGCAGGCTCTGCTGAGGAGCAGGAATTCACAGGACTTGCTGAACTTCTTGTTGGGCTCTGCAAGCACCTCTCCTCTGGCCAGGGCCAGGCCACACCAGTCCTTCTGAGACACAGGAAGCTCTGGAGCAGCCACACGGCCAGGCCAGGCTATGGAGGAACGCTGTGAGACCAGACAGTGGCGAGGAGAGGCGGTAGGAAAGGGGCACAGCAGCACTGAGGAGGCTGCCCGGGGTGGGGGCACTGAGATAGCAGGGTGCCTCTGGAACACCTCTTTGAGTGCTGGGGCGAAGCTTGCTGGTGGTTGGTAACTAGGATAGTCCAGGTCTCCCTTTTATGTCCATTTACTGGATAATGGTCCTTGATGTTGGGGAAAAGATTGAGAACTTGTGTCTAAACTCTGCCCTTTCGTTACTCCCCTGAAAATGGCCCTTGTTCCTCTTCAGACTGGGAGGGCTGCAGGGTTTCTGCTCCGAATCTACTCCTGATTCTAAAGAACTGCCAGGTAGGTCTATTTAAGCAATCCTCTTCCCTTAGGGATGAGGTTGAGCTTGAACTCAACTAAAATTTTTTATAAAAATGTTTTCCCCAGAATTCCTTTTTCATCTAGGAACAAATACCTAAGTCCTAAACTCAACCTTTTTACTTGAAAATATGTAAACATTTCCTGTAGATATGCTCAGCAGAACAAATGGTGTGATGTGTCTGCATCAAAATGATCTGGCTCAATTCAGCATTAAACCACATCCTCCTGCACTGGTCATATGCCTTATTCCTCCCCGTGCTGCAGTGATTCAAGTCCCTCATAGCACTACAGGCTGCACAATTAACAGCAGATATGGAGCACTGGGGTAGACACAGGTTACCCATGAGCCTGACACAGAGGGAAAGTGTTGCATGAGAAACTAAAGCATTTTTTCATAAAGTGCAGCAGTAGCATAAGCAGACATTGCTCCTGAGTATTTTCATCTGTATGAAACCAACTTTTTACTCAACACCAAAACTATTTGTGTTTCTGCAACAGATACTCACTTCCTCTCACACCCCCTCAAACTCCCAAAACTTTCCATCCAGAAACACTTCCAAAGCAGCCCTCCTGCTTTCTGACCATCTCTGTCTCAGAGAAAAAGTCCATCTGTACTGAAGACAGGAACTTCACAGGAATTATGCCCAAAGAAATATGCTCCAGCAAATGTAAGAAGCACCACAGATTAACCACTTTCAGATCTGAATTCAGATCTGTTTCTTTACCTTTCCTTACTAAATCAGTCATGCATGCAACCCTTCGGCTTATTCAGGCATTATTCTCTATAAACCTGAGCTGAGCTCTATCTTTTGCAATCTAAGAGTAATAATGAAATGCAAGTTATTTTCATTTGTACTTCTAAATAATTGAGAGGCGGGGGAGTGCTATCGTGAGGAGAGCTTTGACAGAAAGGAAGGTGATTTCAAGGGCCTGCCCTGGCAGTTTGTTAAACCTGTCACAACCTATTGAAATCCACACACGAACTCCATCTGCACAGCTGTAGACTCGCTCTTCCCTGTCACTTGTAGCAGGTCTAACTTCACTACTGTTACTGATCTCTTCCTTTTCACAGTTCTGCGCCTGATAAATTGTCCCTAGCAGTACAAGCTCTAATATACGGCACGCCCCGAATCGCTAACATCCGTCAGAGGGAACAGCCTTTGAGAAGGGCTGGGAGCTTAAAGGCCGCACAGCAGCCGAGACTCTGCCGGGGGAGGCTGTGTGTGCCTTCCCGCCGCCGGACGGGTCCGGTCCGGAGCCGCGGGGGGGCCCTGGGACACGGCAGAGGCGGAGGGCGCCACGCGCTGCCGCGGCGGGCGATTTGTCCGCGCGGCACTCCCCGCCAGCCAATCGGCCGCTTCCTTTCAATTGCGGACGGCTGCCGCGCGCAGGCCGCGCTGGCGGGCACAGCCCTGCTCGCGCGCAGCCGGCCCCGCCAACCTGATCGGCGCAGGATGTGGCTTGGCGGTGACGTCAGGCCCAGATGTTTTCCCAGGCCACGCCCCCGCAGGGGTCCGGGCGACTCCGAGGCGATAACGGGGAAAGCTTCTTCTACTGTCACAGCGCGATGGAAGGGCTGGGGAAACCGCATCTTCATTTTATTGCGCTCTCGGAAAAACAGCATTAACTCATGCTCCACGCAGGAAGCTGACACTGCCAGGATCTATCTGCTCTTCTGTTTCTTTTCCCTTGGACTTCCAACGCTTTTTTTTGATTTAGGGACAAGCTGGGTGTGATCGTCACGAACAAAGTGTGTTTTTGATGGCTGCTAATTCAGCCTTTACTTCTACAAAGAGATCCTAAGAAATAAGAGAGGGAAAAGTCTGCTTGCATAATCTTTTTAAAAAGGAAAAGAGCAGTGCTGAGGGGTTTTTTCTTCTTCTGTTTGGATTTCTTTTTAAACTTATAAAAAATGGCAACAGCAGCATACGTGGATCATTTTGCAGCAGAGTGCCTTGTCTCTATGTCCAGTCGTGCTATTATCCATAGTCCCAAAGGCGAGCCTGATCCCCAGCCTGATGCAGCAATACCTCCTTCGTCAAATGGAGAAGATAAGCGGGAAGTCAGAGAAACTGGGAAAGACAATGGATCATCGTTACTTGTGGTAGCTAGCATTTTAGCTGATCTCAACCAGCATGTTCCAAACTCACCCGCTCTAAGGATGGAAAAAACAGAGACCTTTGATATCACAGAACAAATACACATTTCTATTGCTTCTAAGGAGTTTGGGGAAGAAAGTGTGTCTTCGGCTGGTAAGCGTGGAGGAGGAAGAGCAGCCACACCTACTAGCCTAGCTGCAGTAACTGAGCCAAGCCCCAGACAAAAGAACAAACGCACGAGAAGCTGGACTGACCCTGGATCACCCCAGAAAAAGCACAAATGCCACTATGGGGGGTGTGAAAAAGTTTATGGCAAATCTTCCCATCTTAAAGCTCATCTAAGGACCCACACAGGTTAGTTACAATCCAGCCAGAGATTTGTTTGTTACAGCTTGGTAATTAACGTTGAAAAACAAAACCAAACAAACTTGTATTTGGCCACCTTTATGCTTTCACCTCTCAGAAGTCAAGCTTGGGAAAGCCAACCAACAACAAAAAACCCCTCTGGGAATAGAACCTTACTGGGCAGAGATTCAAAGCTAATGTTGCCCTTTTATATTACTTAATGTCACAGGGAATGGCGTGTGGGTCGTCTGTGTGGATTGTACCAAGCTGTAATTTTTAGCTGTTAGCCTTCTTGTTCAGTGTGTCTTCTACTTCCCTTTCCAATGCTTCTGACCCTCCCCATCTACTTTTTCCTACCCTATGCTCGTGCCGCTACCTTTATACCAGCTTATCACTTCCCCTGCAAGCATCAATACTCTCAATATTTTAAGATGAAATGTTCTAGGTGCACCTGAATGACTGTGTGTCTGTTTCCTTCTGTAGCAGGCACTTGTGTGAAAGCTAGAGTAGGCAGGAAAGCGGTTGAGAGGCTGATCATGAGTCACAAGGAGACATTTATCTAAGTGTAGAGAGAAGGAGACATGGGCAGTCTCAAGCTTTTGTCAGATGGATAAAACCGATTTTAAAACAAAACACATTCAAATGCAAACATTAACTTGTTCTGATTAGTGTTCAGTGTTTACTTCTTGGTGTGGACTTACCTGACCACTTGTTGCTTTGTAATTTATGAGACACACACATTGAAAATGTGGAGGTCTTGCAAGTGCTGTGAAAGTTATGCACTGAAAGTATTAAGAGGGCCATCTTGAAACAGGCCCCGTGACTTGCCAGACCTCATTCCTCTGCCTGCTGCTGGGAAACAGGATGGCTTCCAGACAGGGAACACCAAAAATTGAGACCGATCTCTGCTGAAGGGACTAATGATAGTGCATATCGCGAGGCACCACATCAAGCAGAAAAGGCTTGTGCAAGCTGTTTCACTGAGTAATTTCAGACAACAAATTAGTTTACCAAGACCTACGGTCAGTTCACTTATACAGAGCATTAAGGAAAAGATCCTCAGGACTAAATATGACTTAACGACTCTTGAACAGTTTTAGTTCAGAGGTAGCAGCCTCTCAGTGTGCCTTCAGCTTTTCCTGCTGCCTTCATGAAATGAAGCAAGAACTCTTCTAAATTGAGGTTATGTTTTGCTCTCTGTGGGAGAAGAAAG
This sequence comes from Syrrhaptes paradoxus, assembly GCA_013400615.1. Classification (NCBI taxonomy): domain Eukaryota; kingdom Metazoa; phylum Chordata; class Aves; order Pterocliformes; family Pteroclidae; genus Syrrhaptes; species Syrrhaptes paradoxus. Next base: position 7,961 of record VZTO01007407.1, on the reverse strand, counting down.
CCCCATCGAGTTTGAGCATATGGACGGACAATTCCCTGTGCTGCACAGCCAAGGGAACAGCATGTTCCTGGCACCCCAGGCAGCTTGCCCTGCTTTGCACTGTGTAACTGCTTTTTTTGCCTCCTTGGGAGTTACGCAGAAAAGGTGCTTCCACTTGGCTTGCAGGGAATGGTCTCCATTAATTTTCCATTTTTTTTCCATTTTTATTTCTGGCATTTGCCATTGTGCTAAAACTGAAAGATAAATTTAGCTGTGTTCCTGGGCTCCCAAACCAGCTGGAGACCAAGAAGGGGAACTCCTGCCCCTGATAAAGAGAGGAGGGCTGGGCCATGGGGAGAGCAGAGGAGGGCAGGGCTGCTGGGGAGCGTCGCTCGGAGCTGCGGCTGAGCCGGAGTCATTCGGGGACGCTGGCTTGCCTCCAAGTTCTCTGTTCTTTTTTTTTTTGTTTGTTTAACTCTTCATTTCCTGTATTTTTTCCAAGTCTGTAAGGCTTAACTGGTTATCGCTGTAGCTAATGGCACCGAGAGAAGAGAGTGTGTGCGTGTCTGAGAGCTAGAGGAAAAGCAGGGAAGGGACTGGTTTTGCCCGGGGAGTGGCAAGACCCTCGGGGACTACAGCTTCTTTGTTTTCTTGTGTCTCCAATGTCTGTGTGGGAAGCTTTAAACAACCCTGCCAAGTTTCCCTCCTTGCTGGCAACAGGTCTGTCTCTGTTTGGATTGAGTTTTAAATAGGCCTAAATGCCTCTTACTCCTCTTGGAGAATATTTTCTAAGGTGTTTGAAATTTTTTCTTTTTTTAAAAGAAATTGTGACAGGCTTGAAAAAAGTTTATATGGCACTAGGAGTTAAGCTAACAGAACAAGCAATGACTTCCAGGACTGGCAAATGTTTCTTTTTATGAAACACATAATGGGTTTTACTGATTTAAAACAAGAGTTTTGGGTCTCCTCTGCTTTACAGGGGTACTGAACTAGTTAAATACCAATACACATGTACACATCAGTCCACTCTGTCAAATGGGTAGGGTGATAGCTGTCCACCTCACCAAGCAGTGGTGAAGATACTCAAGTACACATGCAAGGGGCTTCAAACAGCTACCCCAGTAACTCACAAACCTGTTTACTAAGAAATAATCAAAAACTTCTGTTATGGAGTAGAACTTCTTCCAGGTGATGTATGGCTAGATGAGCTGCTATTTAGGGGTGAATTGAAGGCTAAGAACAGTACTGCAGGCTAGAAGATACTCATGATAGTGCTAGACATAATAGCGTAGTTTATGACCTGCTTTAGAATCTTGCTTGTCCTTGTCTGCTGCTGTGCTCAGAAACTAAAGGCTCCGCTCTTCATGCTTGAAAGAAACAGACTAGATCATTGAGCTTATGGTGTGGCAGGGATACAGAGCCTTCCAAGTACCATTGGGTCAAATCCAGCCCACATTGCAGGGACTGAAAGCTGGTACTATTTTCCACCTCTTTGGTGACCCATCTGATAGTTACAGACAAATTTCAGTGCTCAAATGTCCAAAGCAAAAACCATAGTGCAGAGGATGCTAATTATCCTATTTAAAGCAGAAGAAATAAGATGGAACAGCCAAGGAAGCAGCATCTTTTGTAGTTCTCTATTAGAACATAAGGTGCTAGAGCAATCCATAGTTTCTTCTTTTGGTACACTAGTAGTTAAGCTATCTCTGCCTTATGAATGCTTCATCTTTATTAAATTGACAAACCCTTGAACCAGGCAGAAAGTATTAGTCACCAAAATCTTTGCTGTTCTCTCCACCAGCTTTCAAACCCTAACCCTTCCCCTCCCCCTACACTTCTTTTCATGTTTGTTTTCCATCCTACTCTCTTGCTGAATGTCCTGGAGTTCAACATGATCATCAGCCACAAAGCCCTTGAAGTTTTAATGTTTACCAGGAGGTTATATTTAGTCTCAGTGGGTAGATGTCAAGTCCAAATTCTTTTCCACTGAGGTTCCCGTGGACCTTAGAAGCTGTGTTGTGATCCACAGATGCAGCACCCTGTTTGTCTTAAGCTATAGTGATCCCATCAATACAAAAATTTCACTGGCACACCAGTTTTAAAAATCCTCGCCAGTCCCGAGAAAACTCCTAAACAGAAAGGACTTTCATAAAATCAGATAAACCATTTACATGACAAAGTTCTCTAGGCACGTTTTCAGCACAGGATCACTAAGAGGGTTTGGAAATTCTCTGAAGTCACTGGAAACCAGTTTCTCTCTTTTGAGGCAACAGTGGTAAGAGAGAGACAGTACAAAGCCTAATAGCTACTTACCGGCTTCAGCCTCATACAGCAGGATCCAGGACTGCTACATTCTGAGGTTGTAGAGAACACCAACTTATTGCATTATACTATGTATTTATATGTGGAGAAAAACCGTCTGGATTTTGAGTGGGATCATAAGAATCTTATGTATCGCAGCCGCCCTTCCCCATCACTGTGGCCTCTCAAGCTTTTAGCCATCTTCATTGGCATGTCATCATGAATGCAGAGAAAGCATAAAATAAATCTTCATTTAATTCCACTGAATTGTGCTTCCAAAGTTACTAATTCTACTCACTAAGCACTAACACAGAAACAGCTTTGCAATCGTCAGAACTAAGTGTATTTGCACAAATTAGCATAAGCTGAGGAGTTGCTGGCACCAGTCTCAGTCTTGAGTCTTATTACGATAGAGCCTTGCAGTGAAACAAACTTGGGGGCCAGGTGGCTTAACAGTGACTCATCTGTGCTATTGCTAAACTAGCTGACTTCTGTATGACTGTTGGAGCACAGGAGGAAGAAAAGGACATCCTTACTATATTATCCTTGCTCATAGATGTCAGGTTAAGATTCATCCAAGAGAAAGTGGTTAAGACCTTTGTTGGTGTCTAGCTGGCAGAATAAGCTTGGGCAGCTATGTATTCAGCTTGCTTAAACATATCTTCCATAACTGCAAGGTATGTGGTATCTTGTTCTTTTTAGTCTAACCCTTATTCACGAAATACTAGCTGAATTGAAATAGGTAGAAAAGACTGACTCATCTCCATTCACTTGTAAAGAAATTTCTGTTTCTTTATATTAAATCTCTGTAATCACATTTTTGAGGACAACACTAATGAACCCATATGAAAAAGTTAGATTTTAACTTAGGTGCCCTTTTCCCCTCCTCAACTATTATATGTTGTTTCCCTAAGCAAAATTTTTATGAAGACTTTGTAACTAGCGTATGTGAAGATCACAGAACCACAGATGCAGTAATTCATAGTGTACTTGGTATTTGAAAGCGATCTCAGAAATAAAGCAACCAGATCTCATTTGTGACAAGCGTGACAACAACATAGCAAGTAGTCTGGACAAACTGGAGCAGTATTTAGCCTGTGTTTAGGTTGGTAAAGAGGCCTTTATATAAAGTATGGATAATAGGTTTTAAACAGGAGGTTGGTTTTCATTTTCAGTTGTAGTATGTCTGATTTGCTCCAGCTACATTAATTCAAAACAAGGCAGTAAAGCACAACTTCTCTGAAATTGGTCTGAATCAAGATGCTACCTGTGTGCATGTGAAGAAACTAATTAACCAATGTAAGGAGAAGCAAGTTCACATATCATTTTATCTTCCATTGTAGCACCTGGCAATTACCAGAAGCTTCGCTGAT
>VZTO01007406.1:0-17098 GCA_013400615.1 Syrrhaptes paradoxus | reverse complement strand
TTTTTTTTTTTTTTTTTAATCTTGTAGGTAAAAATCTTTGTACCAATCTATCTTTATTGCTGTTTCACAATTGTATATATTATCCTTTGAGTTGTTTGTTTGTATATAGTCCTTGGTTTAAAAACTAAGAAGTGAAACACTTGAGCTCACAAATAACACAAACTGCTCTTTTGAGAAGGAGCTGTGTTGCTTACTTAATTTATTTTTTAGGAAGGTGGGAATCAGTATGTAGCTACTGGAGCTAGCTGCAGTAGCTGGAGTCTCTCTGAGGCAGTGCTGAGTTAGCTGTTCAGTGCGTACAATTACAAATATTGTAAAATGAACACCTAAGAGAGAATTTCATTACTTAAGGAATCTCAAGTGAAATGCTTTTTCAGTGGCCTGATAAGAGGCTGATTGTGCTCAGTTACATTGTGTGAAGAAATCTCTAGCAAATGGCAAGATCCACTCTGCTCTCATCCAGCTAGAGAAGTAATCTAGTAGTGAGTTTACAAGGTGAGAGGTAGGGTGAAGAAGTGTTAAGTATAAGAAAAGGAAAATGAGGTAAATCTCATTAGATTTTATATTTTGTCACTCACTGTTTTGGCCCATCTGCTAATCTCTTAAAAAGAACAGATTTGCTCCAGATGCATGTGTTCCTATAATTAACATTGTGGTGTGTTGTGAAGAATTTAGTCAAGTGCAGCAGGGTGGATGCCAGTCAGGCTTGGCATTTTTGGCTTGCTGGCATCTTATTGTAAGTGACACTTTCATGAGCTCATTTATTGCACCACTACTTCTCTAAGTGATTGTCAACTAGGGGATTATATCAGGGTGTTTACAGCAACAAGGTGAGTCAGGATTTTTCAGCCTTCTCCCTTTTTTTGAGGAATGGCTGACAGAGTCCCATCTAATATCAGACTGATGGCTGCTCCACAACCATTTCCTGTCACTTGTGAACTGATGTGTCCCCTTGATGGCTAGAGGCTTGAGTGGGCACAGTAATTGACAGTACTACCTCTCTAGTGGGGTCTGTTTATGTATTTGCAGATAAGCTGTCTGTTGACTGCTTTTTAGGAGTCATTTTGTATCTCATGTTTGAATTGCTCAGCTGCTTTTTGCCAGAGGATTTTTTCTGTAGTTAATTATAGGATTATAATTGCCAATTAAGTGATAAGCCACAAAAGACGTTATATTCCTGAACTACTGGTGCATGCATTCAGTGTATTGTGCAGCAGAAGTAGCATTGGAAGCGACACAGAATGCTTATGGCTGTCTTTCATATGACCTATTTTTTTCCATTATATATTGTAAATTAAAAAAAGACACAAGATATGAAATGGAGGTGGTATTTCTTTGTAGGCAGTGCAATTAAAAATGGTAACAGAAATAGGAGGAGGAAAAGAATGATTTTTTTTTCTTTTCCAAAATTCTCTCTCTTTCCTCTGCTGAGACAGTTCTTCCTCATGGTTTAGTTTTAGTGTAGGTCAGCTTGGGCTCAATTAGGTTCAAAAATACTCTCTTGAAGTGGAGATATTATATAATTCTTAGGTTAGTTTATAGTGGCAAGAAGTTAAAGGAGTAGAGGCATTGTCTTTAAATCATTCTTTGTGTTCTTTGAAGCTCTATTGCAACAGCTTAGCTGAGGTGCTCCAGACTAAATCAAAGGTGACGAAGTGTTGTCCAGCATCAAAAATAAAGTGTAAATTAGCTGAAATGTTAATTCTGTATTTGTTTCTTCTCTGAGGCAGCAGAGCAATGTAGTGGGAATACTGTGTTGGAGGAACATGGCACTTCTTGATTATTTTTGATTATTTTTGCATGAGGTGCAAAAATAGCTTTCCTGTCCTTTAAACCTTTTAGACTTGAAAATGTGTGTTAATCTGCATGCTGATCATAAAGAGATGTTTTAGCTTGACAGGAAATGATCAGGGAAAACTTTGTTGTGAGAAGTTTGATATAAATGAGTTACATTTTGTGTGTGCGTAATAACGAGGGGTGGGGTGAGGAGAAGCTACTTTGTCATCCAGAAAAGTAGAAATGTTCTTGTCTGCAGGAGAGAAAAATAGGCACGCAACTTTTGCTGAGGTGGAATGTTTTGGTTATTTGCACTTCATTATTGAGCAAAATCAATCCTAACAAAGTTAAGTTCTAGTAAGAATATGACCATGGTAATTTGACAATAAAGCCACATCCTGATCTAATAGCCAGCCTTCAAAGGCAAGATACCAGACTACATACCTTCTCCATTTTGTGCAGAATGAAGAAATGTACTTGAAGCCAAGAGTTTACTGTTAGCCTAAGAACCATCTAATCAAAGAACTATTACTAGTCCAGTCACAATACTAAGACTTAATATCCAAATTCTCTGGTTGTTTCAGCTCACTTGCAATGATAATATAAATAGATATGTGCAGACTTTGTCATCTTTCCCCATTTTTGGCATTATCCTTTGTTCCCATGCTGCTTTGGCTCCTAAGTTTGATGGGCTAATTTTCCTTGAAAGGAAGAGGAGGTGGTTTTACAATGAGTTGTCAGCATCCTGAGCCCTTTGCTGGGGGAAATGTGATGATGGTTTCTTCCTCTACAGTTTTGCATCTTCTTCAGGTCATTTTTGTATGATTGCTAACATAGTCTGCTTACTTGCTTTTCCTCCATGGATTCATAATGCAACATGATATCCAAGATCTGTTATTTATGTTATGTTTTACATATGCTGGATATTTATTCTTTGTTATTCCTAAAACAGGTTTTATCCAGCTCCCAAACTGGCATGGATATAGTGACTGTGAATCAACCTTTTGTGATTTGTTTTGGTAGTTCTGTGGTCTCTGTTATCATCCTGTGCTTGCTGTTTCAAGGCCTCTGTTGTAATTTTTTGCCTATATTTTTGGGGGTTGCTGTCACAACATGTTTTTCTTAGATGTCACTCGGGCTGTGGTTAACTGATGTTTTGTGAGCACAAGCTAGTACTGTGTTTCAGTTCTCAGGTCACTAAGAGTTCACTTCAAAAAGTAAGTGGTCCACTAGAAGACACGTGCATACAGACACAGGCACACAGGCTGTGGTAACTCCTTGCTACCAATATCTTCTGGTTATAGCAATATCATTGGTATATTATAGAAACAGCAACATTAAGTGATCATAGTAGCATCCAGTCAATAAGAATTACTATTTTAATATCTATTATCATGGTTGTATGCTTAGAAACTAAGATATAAAAAGAAAATTCATGTCATGTCTGATGTGGATCTGTGGAGTATTATTGAAGGTGATGTGGATGATTTTGCCATGTCAGCCTTCTTTCTCTACACTGCCTTAAGAAAAGTAAGGTAAAGCAACCCTTTTGATTTCAGCAATAAATTTTAACTCTGCTTCTAGACTTCTTTTATGGTAAGCCTGTGATTCTGTAATATTTTGTGGAAGTAACTAACATCAACATGATACTGTTGTGCTTCTGCATGAACCAAGAATTTAAGACTTTCACAGGATAAAAGTGTCCTGCAATAATGACAGTCTCCTGGAAAGAACTTTCACTTGGGATTTGGGGGGGGAATAAAGGGTAAAATCCACAGTTTGACTCAGGCTGATCAGGGATTTTGTCTCCTGCAGCTCTTTGCAATGACAGAATGCATCTCTCTTGTCAGAGAGAATACTTTTCCATGGAATTTTCAATAACATTAATATATTATTACAAAAAAAAATTCCTTCACTTTCCATTAAACAACATTTATTACACAAATGTTTTACTATGAGATTCCCAGTCTTTTCTAGCTTTTTTCATCTGGACCCAGTTGAATGCCTGTTAAAGCTGATGCAAAGACATCCACAACCTTCAGAGAATGGTTGAGTGAGCTTTGAATAAATTGGGAAGATGGATTTCAAAGGTCATGAAGATGTACCTTTGTTAACTGTGCCACAAATCTTTATAGGCTCTTGGGTCTCTGCTAAACAGTACTGTTTCACAGACAGGCAGATAAATGTTTTCTGCATTAGAATAGTTAAATCTGAGTGTGGAAAGCTCAGCATAATTTCTGTCCTATGGAACAATGAAGTGGTATAATTCTTATTAGAATAATAATTCCTTATCACCAGGTTCTGAGGCCTGGACTTTAAATGAATGTACTGCTGGAACTGAGAGAGTAAGCAGGCTTCTGCATTTTAAATATCTGGTAGAACTGGTTTTGGAAGACAATATTGTTGCAATTTACCAAAAAAAGATTAGTATGAACACAATTCTACAATGAGAATGAAAGAGAAATCACAAGTTGCGAGACATCTTAAAAAAAACCAAAACAACCTGTGTTTCTATCCTACCTACTTTTCTTTTGTCTTATGGGGTTATTTTTTGTGTTTTTTTTTTGTCTGATCAATCATGCATTCACTATTCATACAAACCACATGCTTCCTGAGCAGGTGTTCTGCAGTTTGGCCCTTAGATTGTAATGACTTGCCTTCAGGACAAGAAATTTAGGACTAGGATCTTATTCCATGTATTTGTATATTTACATAAATCCCAAGTGAATTTGCAAGAACTAAAATGTTATCCTTCAGGATAGTATTGGTCAGCCACTCACACAGGTGGACGTTACTGCAGAAAGGGCAGTTACTGGAGGATGAATCCCTTTCTTCTAAGGTGATATGTTGAAGCTGTAGCTCTGTCTAATAAATAGAAGGCTATAGTCACAGTTCCCATCATGAGATAATATGAAAATTACTTGAATTTCATTTAGAGCATGCCAATGAGGGGGGAAAAAAAAGTTAAGGTTACAAGCAACTGCAAGTTTATATACTCTCTATTCTAATGATCGCATCTTATTTCAGTCACTTTGCACTTAGCTTATATGCCTAAAGGCGTATCTAGTATCGCAGTCAATGTGAACTTCAAGCGCTTTTATTTGTGTTTTTGTCAGAAGAGAACTTTAATGTTGCTATTGATTTTGGTTTACATGTGCATGCTCTACTTATGAGTGTTCCCTTTAATGTCTAAGATAACCTGAGCAAGAGCACTTCTACCAGTGTTAGATTAATTGTTACATACTCACGTGTTTCAGTTCTGCAAAACACTGATTCCCATTGCAACTTTGGCACATGCCATTGGTATTATGAGCAATAAGCAGTAAGAGTGTGTTGCATTTGATTTCCTGCTGTATGATACTACACCACCGTGAGAATAATAGATTTCAAAGCCAGCAAGAAAGACTGTGATTATCTACTCCATCTTTCATGACACAAGTCCCAGTGTTTAAAAACTGATAAATCATGTAGGGTGAAAAAAATCCAAGGGCTGCAGTCCTCCTGGTGCTGGTCTTGCTCATTAGATTTGCTAGGTGACTAGTTCATGTCCCTTACTAAATTCATTATGCTTTGTTCCTGATGCTGCATTGCTGCTTTCCTAAGCCAATGCCTTTATGTCATCTTCAGGTATGTGAAAGATAATATTATAGAATCGTAGAATGGTTTGGGTTGGAAGGGACCTTAAAGATCATTGAGCTCCAACCCCCCTGCCATGGGCAGAGACACCCTCCACTACAGCAGGTTGCTCAAAGCCCCATCCAGCCTGGCCTTGAACACCTCCAGGGACGGGACATCCACAGCTTCTCTGGGCAACCTGTTCCAGTGCCTCACCACCCTCACAGTGAAAAATTTCTTCCTAATATCTAATCTAAATCTGCCCTCTTTCAGCTTAAAACTGTTACCTCTTGTCCTATCACTACACTCCCTGATAAAGAGTGCCTCAATCATCTTTGTGGACCTCCTCTGGACTTGCTCTGACAGATCCACGTTATTTTATATTCTTAGTATCTGAAGGAATGAAATAGATGCTTGATTGGTTTGTAATTTTCAGCTTTTCTGTTTCCAGTCTCATTTTGCCTCTGACTTGATTCTGGGCTTTTATTCTAGCAATAAACAAATGACGTAAAAATAGTGAGTTGGCATCTGCTGTTGCATGTCATGCAAATTGCTTTGGGAAAGGAAAAGCTGGTGGCAAACTTCTTAAAGTGATTTGTTAAAGTACTCAAACCTTTGGTGACTAGTGCTAGTAAGAAATACTTGAAGGATATTACAGAAAAAATACTTTTTAAAAGGCTGTACCTCCTTCCAAACAAACAAAAAACCCCAACTGCAAATGCCCCCAAACCAGAAAACAAAATCCCCTAGGAAGCCTATGTTTTATCTGATGAGAGAAAACATTTTTAAAATATATCAAAAAAGACTGCCTTATTAGATTTCATAGAGGTAAGAAGTCAGGTGCTTAATGCAAATCAGCAGAGCATCACTGATCTTAAAAGAGAAGGCTTGCTTTGCTCTCTCCTTGTACGATATTCTAGGTAAATTCCTTGGTATAAGCTGCAGAGAGCAAAATGCATATATATGGGATTCAGCTTATGTTTCGATGCTGAGAAACTATTCACTCATGTCCTTTTTTGGTGTGAGCATCACACCAGTTACTGCAAAGACTTGTGCAGAGCTGTGTTGATTGTGGTGGGGATCTGGCATGGGCAGAGGACCCCCTTGGATGGGGCTGGCTGTAGGAGTGGGGCCCACACTCACAGTTAGTGCAATCGATCTCAGTAAGAATTTTGTTGCAGACTTGAAATGAATCATGATCATGCCTTGGAATCAGGGACAATTGTGTTGATTAAAGGTACCTACAGTTTGTATATAGTGTTCAGTATTGTCAAGCAGGCAGCATTTATCAGTAAGATGTTTTCTTTTCTGAGCAAACTGGGAAAGAAGTCTCGTGTGCTGTATAATGCATCTAAAAGGGATTCACTATAGCAGGGAAACAGCTGTCCAGAACTTAGTGGGCTTGTAATGCTGTGAAACAAGAAGTGTGTGCTGGTCCAGCAGGGAATGGGAGAGAGAAACAGGAAGAGACATAGTAAGCGTTGGCTGTATTTGAATGACAAGCAATTGGTTCTGGATGATGTTTATCTCCTGAATAACATTGTTCATATTTCATGAATAGGAATGACTTTGGTAGGAAGTTTTTGTTCTGAAGCATAGGAATGTAAAGGAATTTGAGGCATCTGCAGCTGCCACAAAAGAGTAAAAAGGCATGATGTCATTGGCATGAATTGTGAGTAAATTTATTTTACATTTATAGAATAGTGAGAATTTTTTGTCTGAAAATATCTAATTTCCCAAAAAGAAAATGGCACAAAAATATACTATTTTGGTGAGAATTAATTTTTGTCACTAAAATTTTACTTCTTAGTTCAGTTTTCAAATAAAACGTTATTCTTTAACATAATTTAATTTGATTCCTCCCCTTTTTGAAATGACCAAATGAAATCTTTCAGTTGATCCTTAAAACTCCTGCTTTGTTTTGTTAGTAACACACAAAAAAATAACATTTTGTTTCATCTTTGAATGAGAAGTATTTTACATGTCAAATTCTTAGAAGATTGGCAAAGTTTTCTGCTCATTCCTGTTGATTGACCAAAGTCTGAAAACCAGAATAATGCCATTATTTGATAATTGTATTAATTTAGCAATAAATATATGAACAATCATGACCTATGCTGTTTTAAAACATTAACCTTGGGGCTGAATTACTCTAAAAGTGCTTAAAATCTGATTTGGAGATCACTCTCAACACTAAGAGTGGCTTCAACATCGCAGTTGCTGGTATTTAAAGGTTGCAGATGCCTAAAAAATCCTATTCAGAGTCTGGGAACAGATTTTTTTTTTTTTTGGTCTGTTTGAAAATGGAAAGGTGCTGTATTGTAGATCAGAGTTAAATTGACAGCTGAACTGATGAACTGCAAAACTGGTGTCCTACATTCAGTAGCAACAGGAAATAGTATCTCATCAGTCTGGCCAAAGTTAAGCATCTTCTCATGGATACTGCTGTCAATTGCAATGCTAAGAATGGCAGTATTTTATTTTTATGGCTTTGAGGCTCAAGATGAACAGAAAAATTAGATGCTGGATATTATGGATGAAGCTTGGATTATCTTCCTGCTAAATTAGTTTTATTCAAGTTTTTTTTCTTGTTATTACTCCTGCTAAGCTTTTGGAGTCACTTGCTCTGAGTCAAAGGATGTTATAATTTATTTGCATTAATCAATGTTACACCTATGTATGTGGGGTCCAAACAATACAAAGGGGTAATGAGACATGATGTTTACTTTGCGTTTTGTAGGAATACTCATCTTTGGAAGAAATGAACTGAAACTTCTCTCAGGAAGTACTTAGTAATGCATTTCACTGAATATGCTTTTTTGTTTTTTACCTCCCTTAGGAAAAAGCTTTTTTCCTTTGGTCAATTGAGTATGGCACAAGGGTAATAACAAGTCTAATGGATGCTGTAAACCACCACTTTTTAATGCATAATGTAATTGAATCAGAATATAGTGTCTATACTGATGGAGTCCCTGGTGCTTTAACAACTGAAATTATGATTAGAAAGATCCAGATAATGCTGACTTCTCATACATTAAGCCCCTATTATGCAATTTCCTTTCTACAGCACATTCACTTTTACTTTTGAATTATGCAGTGCCATCTTAAACAGTTTAATATTACACTGGAATAAAGTTCAAAGCTTCAAGAGGGCTTTATAATTTTTGTGGCAATAAATACAGAATAAATTTGTAGTGGTGCTGTATGACTAATATTTCCTCCAAGCAGCTCTGATACCAACTTCCCCCTTTAAAATTGCATTCTTTGGCAGAAGTTTATTGGGAAGGCAATGCTTCTCTGTTAGCCAGCCATTACTGAACAGAATGTAGAACAGAAACTGGCTCATTGTTGCGTGCCAAGTGTGAGTGAGAGGGGCTTCTGCAGATCAGGAGATAGTTGAGCTCTTTTCTGTTTATCTAAAATACAAAATCTGAGGACTCTTTCTGGACAGAAGTGGGTTGGAGAAGGTGCTCTTAAGGTTCCATAGCTCATTTAACTAGTGAGCTGCCCATGAAATATGCTGTGCTTTCACACTTACAGAGAAAACTCCTGCATTACTATTCACTAACAAGATACTTCATATAGATGCCAAAAAAAGAAATTTCTAAGTTACGTTAGTTTTGCCTGAGTTAGTTGAAATATTAATTTTCAAAATGGCTGAAAAGAAAGAAAACAATTCATTATTTCTAGTCTCAGACAAAAACAATGTTTAGATGGACTCGTTACTGCAGTTTTGGATAAATGCAAGAACATGTAGGCGATGTAGTAACTAGTACCGAGCGGGAGCTGCCCACAGGCTCCTCCACTGCAATTTGCTGGCTAAGCTTATCCTGCAGCCCAGGGATACGCTGCTGGCCAGGCTGTACGTGCATCACAGCCTGGCAGAGCACAAACTTGTGCCCACCCAGGCTAACTGTGAGGTGGACATCTAACTCCTTGATGTACAAAGGGTTTGCAGTTAGGCTCACTACAAGAGGTCACACCTTAGAAGACAGTAGCTGTACAAGCACAAACTGTGGATAAACTCGCGTATAGTTGAGATAACTGCATGCCAAAGCACTGAGTATAATATCTGGGAAAAGCCTAGTGAAAACAGGCTAGTTGTCATCTCTCTCACTTCAAAACATTTAAATAGCAACTATGTAATTAGAATTCTTTCTGTTCTCTTAGAAGTTATGCCTCTTCACTCTTAATGTAGTCAGTGAAACTGTAGTGTGATGAAAATGAAGTATGGGCTCACACTGACCGCCTTTCAGATCTGCAAACTGGCTTTGTGCTGGCACTGTAGCCTGAGAGAGGTTGAGGAGTTTGGATTTACATGGTAAGAAGTGCTGTACATCGAAGGGGATCAGGCTGTAGAAGCAGTGTACAGTGTTTAGCCTTGGAGAGGCTGTGGGAGTCTTCATCTGCCAGAGCACATAAATTTACAGTTAATTCCAATATGAAATATCTATTGCACTTGAGAAGGTGGACTTTATGTAACACCAAGTGGTATTAGTTTTTCTTTGAAAACTGAGCATAATGGGGGGAGGCTGAAACTTTGCTCTTTTTGATCTTAAACCTTTGGGTTTTTGATTTAGCATTTATTCAAGAAATTACTTTCATCATCTCAGTGGTTAGAGCCGAGCTTCAATGAACCAAGCATCTATGTTCAAGTGAAAGCCGCCAAAAATTGCATGAACATTTGAGATGGCTGAGAATATAAAAGAAAGTGGTAATAAAAAATACTATGAAGTGTAGCTGATGGCTTAGTAGTTGCTCATGTCCTAGCATTATCACTTGAGAATGTGGAGGTCATATTTAATTTTCAGAGGCTCGGATGCAGAGTTTCTTCTTTTCTAAAAGAATGATGCAAAGACAGATTATGATTCTAGGTAGATGCATGCTCTATTTATACAATTAGTGAGCTGCCCATTATTTTCCAGAGTTAAGTGGAAAGGGTAAGTATTAGGTATGCTCTGGAGATCTTTGTGCTGCTCCACTGTATTTACAGAGATCCAGAAGTGTGTGATCTAACTCTGTGATTCTAACTGTGATAGATACCACAGAAATAACACAGAAATACAGTATGAAAAATAAAACAAAATAGTCCTTTGCCTCAATAGAGCAATGTTTAGTGAATGAGAATCTTTTCATTTTAACTGATCTGAGTGACGCAGGCTGAAGGAGACTCATACAAAAACAATCAGCCAAATAGCTTGGCGAACGTTCGGACAAATTGCTCTTGCTGGCAATAGTTTTGTAATTTTAAATCAGTATTAACTAAATGACAGTCTTAATTCTTCAAGTACTATCTGGAAATAAAGGTTTTCAACTGCATTGCATGTTCAGGACACAAAAACCTAGGACTCAGTAATGATGTGTGTGTACAAATACACTGAAAGCACTGTTTAGTACGTTTGGGACCATGAGTCCCTCTCCATGGACTCCAAAACCAGCATCACATAGCACAGATGTTGTTGTCTTTGTTTTGACTTCTACAGGATTGTTATACATTATCTTGGGAGTTTTTTTTACTATTCACAGTGTTTATCCCGAATTATGCCCATTGTAAAATCTTGTTTGTTCTTGTTTCTCAACAGCTTTTCTTGCCATGTAGTAAAGAATTTCACTGAAGTCAGCTGTCATGAATGTACGTTTTATCTACATGGAAACGCATATACCCTTAGTGAGATTGCTTGTGGCTTTTTAGGCCTCTCACAAGTCTTAAATTGTTAATTAGACACAGGTGGAAAAAAGGAGAAATATTGCTTCACATTCATGGAAGACAAGCAACCTCATGCCTGTGCTGCAATTCATGTGCAATCCTTATGAACCCAGCTAACACCCTACAGTCCAGCATGCTTTTTACATGCTGATCTGCTGGAAGCTGCTTTGCCTTTTCCTAATGGCTCTTCCCTGAGATGTGATGATTGGCCTGTGGTATCTTATGCTTTCAGTCATTTCTATTGATGCTAAACTAACAACCAAGTACATAAACCAGATCACAGGATATTTGTAGAAATGGTAAGTGTGACTTGGGTTGTTATTAGTGTTAACCTGAGAAACAAATTCTACTAACATGTTATATATAAAACCAATAAGTAGCAAAATCTATGTAATTTGTTTCTAGTAGAGAACCCTGAGCGTAGCTGTCTTTTTGGACGCTACCCCATAGAATGGGTTGTATCTCTTCCTGTGGTATGAGTTGTATGACTTAGAGCAAGGAACAAAAGCTTCAGTAATAAATGCATACACTAAATTGTATGGCATCATAATTGCTTGGAATGGTGCCTGTGCACGCAGATATGCATGTTGCCTGCATTGCTTGTTGCTTTTAAATATTTTCAGTACCATTTAACTCCCAGGAAATGGCTGAGGGGAGCACAGCCATGGTATTTGATTAGATTCTGCAGAGTTCCCCACTGTGCAGATTTTCTGGTCCCCAGAGACTGCACAGCCGTCTCTTGACTTCGTTCTCACCAGAGGGATGCATTTTTGTGCATTCTTCCCTGACTGCAGTAATCCTGTGAAGTTAGTATATATTCTCAGTCATGAGGGGAAAAAATAGGAAGAGAAGACGGAGGAAAAAACAGGATGTCAGTATGCAGGTTACACACTTTGTTTGTCTCTGGAGTTCCTCGGGGCACTTGTATGAATGCCGAGTTTATTTTGCTGTAAGACTCGGTGAGCACAAAGTTACACTCTGCAGCAAGCTGAGAAGCAAAGTTTCATTGAAAGTTCTGTTCCGCATGACTGGAGTTTCTAAACGTCCACAGCAATGCTCAAGCAACAACATTTACAAGTTAACAAGAAGTACAGACGTAGTTTCTCTTTTTTAATGCTAGCCTTTAGAACCTTAATGTTTTTTTTGGAGTATTGATTTTGAATAGTAATGTAGGTCTGTAATATTTCCATGCTGAGATTTTGACCCGTTAGTGATGTGTCTGATGATAGGATTGCTTAGATGATATAGTGAAAATAAAGGGGAAAATCTGCACAGAGAAGTGGAAAAAAAATCAACTCTGTCAATCCTTTCAAATCATAAGCCATCTAGGAGATGGCAAGTAAGTAGGGTAGGTTGTAAATGCTATGTATGATTAAGTTTATTAGGTGATCTTAAACAGTTGACTTATATTCTTATTATCTTTTAATTATAGTAATAGAGACCTATCTAAAATGGTGTAAGACTATATCCTTCAAGATCTACTTTGTATTAGGCCTGTGAATAGCACCTTTGAAGTTGATAAGTTTCCTCACATACATAGTGTTAAGCAACTGTTTAAATATTTTGGTTCACTGTTGCTACAGATTTTAAACTCAAACTCTAGGAGTGATTATTCTGCATGTGTAAATACTAAATTGCAGGTATGCTTGGTCACATGTCTCTAATTTTTTATTTGAATAATGAAATTTCTTATTCATGACTCATCCAGTAAACTTTGTACAGCTGTCATTCTGAGGGATGACTAATGACACAAATTCTTAATATTTGAGTCTTTTCAAATGCAAAAGTATTTGTGTATGTATGCACGTATATATACATGTAACTGTGTGTATTCTTCAGCTGTGAAGAGAGTTAAGATCTCTATGTATATGAATTAGCTGGTGTCATAGAAGTGAGCAGATGTAAATCCTTACAGCTACAGTTACAGTTCCAAGCTAACAGAGCCCTGGGATCAGTAAATCTGTTTTTCTGTCTTGGGTTTCTCTTGAATTATGTTAATTACATGATAGCATGGTGTTTAGTGATAACTCAAACATGGTAATGGTCAATATGTGCCTGTAGCCTAGATTAATAAATTTACCTTCTAAGTTAGGCACCTCACTGAAAATCTTGGATTAAGTGTTTCAGCTGTACTGGCCAACAGCCAGCTTGACACTGACTCATCACATCCTCAGATCATATCTCCATTCTACCTGACCTGCGGCCAAATTAATTTTTCACCAGGATATCTCTTTTGCTTTGCCATTTACTTTGTGGCTAGGGCCCATGTGCTTTTCTTTGGTGTGATCTTTGCTTGTGAGATTTGGTCCCTGTTTGTATGAGCACCATAGAAGAACTGTGCATTTCTAAGTATAAAACAAATTTATTTGTTTGGCTTGACTAATTAAAATTCAATCGCATTTATTTTTAAAGTGAATTTGTTCGGTGCCCTAGAATGTTGCACAAAGGCTGCTTTATAATGTAAATTTGATCTGATTGAAAGTTCTGTAGAAGCCAGATATATTTGGCAGTGATCTTGAAGTCGTGCATCCTTAAGTTTAACCACAGATGACATAAAAGGAAAACTGCTATGTCTGTCTGTGTAGACTGTTTGGAAAAATCTTCAGTGGATATGAAAAGTGGATATGTTATAATTCTCTACGGTATTAAGTTGCAGTGTATAAAGAAGGACATCACACTCTTTCTTCAGCTTTTTAATTAAAAAAGACTATGATGTTTTTTACAAGTTCTATATTTTCTGACTTCAGCTACCAGCTTTCTTTCACATAAAACTGTGTCAGTATCAAGTAGAAGTGACTGCAGATGGGAGAGAATTTAATATGACACTTTTCCCTTTTTATCTTGTGTATTTACCTTCTTTGAGTAATCTATATCTCTGAACGTGTACTCTACCGCACAAGCTGATTAAAAAGAGTCAAAAAAATTAGAGGTAATTGAATAATAAGAAACGCTAAAGGAAAAAAAAATAGCTGATTTTATTCGCCAGTTTCATCAGCCTGAGCTAGAGCAGTCCTAATGGTGCTTATGCTAAGCATGTGTGATCGGCACATAATGTATCAGCAAGCCACTTTGTGAGGAGAATGGTGTTCCAGTAAGAAATTCCTAGCCTGCCTGAAAAATAGAGTTTGCAGTAGTAATGGTGCCATTGGAGAAAACCGTTAGGTATACAAATGTAATGCAAACCCATATTCAAACACTGGCGGTGTGGGAAACATAAAAGAATCAGGTATTTTACTATATGATGCAGGCCATGATCTGCTGGGGAAAACTAAATCTTCTCTGGATGATTCTGCTACAGTTCTGCTGTATGCTATTAGGGCAGCCAAACGCTGAGAAGGAGCAATAACGCTGTGCGTGGCAAGATGCTTTAACATTACCGAGCTGTAAACTTCTTCTTAGGGAATGATAGTTATTCTTTCTCTCACAAATAACAAGTTCAAGGGTTTGAAGGAAAATGTTATCTTTATGTTCTACAGATAATTGAGACTAAGACACAGAAATAAGAAACTTTTAGTCTAGCACCTAACTTATCCAGACCTTCGGGGCACTGGAGTCCTAGAGGAGTTTTCATGAACAATTAACTGTGGACATATAGCAGCAGCACACAACATCAATCTCCTATTCTTTTTGCTTTTAATATGTCATCCAATCCTTTTACTAGCTAAGAAAGCAGATTTTTTTTTTTTTATTATTTCTCAAGATGTAAGGCCTAAAGCAAGGATTTAATAAGCTGTAACACATGGACTGCATTATTTGGTCCCTAGAGGATTAATTGTCAAAAGTCAATTATGTTGAAGGATGCTTGAGAAGCTGTAAAGAAACCAGAATTAAAGCGTAAGAAACATTTTCTTTGGAAAAGAAAAAGGCATGAGAGGCAAGCATCAAGAGAGGCTCTGAGCAAAATACTAGAAATAGAAAAAAGGGAGGTCACCGGGTGTGAATGCATATCCTCAAGAAGAGGCAAGGTAATAGCTTTTATAGTTAAAGCTTGAAGCTTCCAGAATAATTTGTAGATCAGCTGATCTGTTCCTGCAGTGTATCTCTTCTCATTTCTCCTGGGATTTAGCGTGGGTCCTAGTTGTTTCTCGCTCCTTCCACCCTACCCTTTGGCTTTTCCTTCTCAGCAAGTGAAAGAATTTTAATTTTTTTTCTAGAGCCCAATTTTTTCCCAAGCATAGATCTTTTAACTACTTCTGCTTTGTAGCAATGTCCAGATAAAGCTCCTGAGGATCATAATGTTTGTTTTTAGGAAGTGATTTGTGTGTGGGTTTTTTGTACTTTTACTGTAGTAGCTACCTGCAAATACAGTGGAAGAAAATGAGATGTCAGGTTTTTGTAAGACTATTTCTCAGATGGAGGATTTCCTTCTCAGAGGGATAGCTGAATACACTTTTTAAAAATAAAACTGAGTTATTTGGGGACAGGAGATGCTTTCTGTGGCATTCAGAAAGTGGAATTTGGGAATAAAGTTTCTTGTTTTAGCTTCTACTGAGAACTATGTGACAACTGTAAAAATAAATTTTTATGGAACTGCTCACATGGGAGCAGTTTTGAGAAAGAAAATTGGGAAACAAAGAACATCTGGCTTTGAGCTGTGGTGTTGGATTGTGTGATGGGCGTGCTCCCTCTGCTTGGGTTGTCTCCCATGGGACAGGGCAGAATCAAATTGAGGTCCTGTTCCCTTTTGTGTGGGAATGGACAAATTACTAAAGATAATGGCTTGAAAGAGATGAGAAAAAAAATCCCATATTCAAGAGGAAAAGCAAGTAGAAAAGACTTCTTAAATACCTGAAAAAAAATAAAATCACNACCTGACCTGCGGCCAAATTAATTTTTCACCAGGATATCTCTTTTGCTTTGCCATTTACTTTGTGGCTAGGGCCCATGTGCTTTTCTTTGGTGTGATCTTTGCTTGTGAGATTTGGTCCCTGTTTGTATGAGCACCATAGAAGAACTGTGCATTTCTAAGTATAAAACAAATTTATTTGTTTGGCTTGACTAATTAAAATTCAATCGCATTTATTTTTAAAGTGAATTTGTTCGGTGCCCTAGAATGTTGCACAAAGGCTGCTTTATAATGTAAATTTGATCTGATTGAAAGTTCTGTAGAAGCCAGATATATTTGGCAGTGATCTTGAAGTCGTGCATCCTTAAGTTTAACCACAGATGACATAAAAGGAAAACTGCTATGTCTGTCTGTGTAGACTGTTTGGAAAAATCTTCAGTGGATATGAAAAGTGGATATGTTATAATTCTCTACGGTATTAAGTTGCAGTGTATAAAGAAGGACATCACACTCTTTCTTCAGCTTTTTAATTAAAAAAAGACTATGATGTTCTTTACAAGTTCTATATTTTCTGACTTCAGCTACCAGCTTTCTTTCACATAAAACTGTGTCAATATCAAGTAGAAGTGACTGCAGATGGGAGAGAATTTAATATGACACTTTTCCCTTTTTATCTTGTGTATTTACCTTCTTTGAGTAATCTATATCTCTGAACGTGTACTCTACCGCACAAGCTGATTAAAAAGAGTCAAAAAAATTAGAGGTAATTGAATAATAAGAAACGCTAAAGGAAAAAAAAATAGCTGATTTTATTCGCCAGTTTCATCAGCCTGAGCTAGAGCAGTCCTAATGGTGCTTATGCTAAGCATGTGTGATCGGCACATAATGTATCAGCAAGCCACTTTGTGAGGAGAATGGTGTTCCAGTAAGAAATTCCTAGCCTGCCTGAAAAATAGAGTTTGCAGTAGTAATGGTGCTATTGGAGAAAACCGTTAGGTATACAAATGTAATGCAAACCCATATTCAAACACTGGCAGTGTGGGAAACATAAAAGAATCAGGTATTTTACTATATGACGCAGGCCATGATCTGCTGGGGAAAACTAAATCTTCTCTGGATGATTCTGCTACAGTTCTGCTGTATGCTATTAGGGCAGCCAAACTCTGAGAAGGAGCAATAACGCTGTGCGTGGCAAGATGCTTTAACATTACCGA